>JADRCG010000062.1:49308-103681 GCA_019844195.1 Rhabdomys dilectus
AAGAAAGAAAGAAAGAAAGAAAGAAAGAAAGAAAGAAAGAAAGAAAGGAGGAAAGAAGGAAAGAAAGGAAGAAAGAAAGAAAGGAAGAAAGAAAGGAAAAAAAGAAGGAAGAAAAGCTAGCCAAAAAATTTTCCTAACCAAAATATGAGCAAATTACAGAACAAAGAAGCAAAAACAATGAAAATCAGAGGAACATGGCCTCTTCAAATAACCGTGATTTCTTAACCTCTAAACTAAAAGATGCTGAAACTGGTAAAGTTCAAGATGACAATGTTTTTAAAATCTAGTAATACGATCAATGACCTGAATACAGACACAAATATTCAGATGATTTTGTTCATGCTATAGTGAAAAAAGTTAGCAAAGGAGAAAATATCAGCAAAATGGGTAACAAAATCAACGTGAAAGTCCAGCAAGGAAACAAAAAATGAAAAAAGTAAATATTTGACATGAAAAAACTAAATAAGGCAAATGAAAATCACAAAGAAAATATTACCAACAGTCTCCACCAAGCAGAAGAATATCATACATGGGGTCAAGGTTGAGAGTGCTGTGTGCTAAGATTTAGAAAGAAATTAAATAGGACCACCATATTCAAGAGCTATGTGCTATAATCAAAATTCCCAACCACATGACTGAAGGAGCTGAGATAAAGGCATAGTAAATATACCAATGGCATAATAAAGAATTTCTGAAATTTATTTTTTTTCAGATAAAATATTTTTGGATAACTTTATACATGAGTGCTAAATTTCCATCATCCATCATCCATGTTCAACTCCTCCCATCTGCCCACCTATCCTCAGATTCATGATTTATGATGCTTTTCTTAAGTTTTACGTGTGTGTGTGTGTGTGTGTGTGTGTGTGTGTGCATATAAACCTACTGAGTCGATTTAGCATTCTTTATTTCTTTGTATGTTCAGAGCTGGTCATTTGGGATTGTGCAATTTACATGGAAGGTCTTCCCAAAACAAAATTGATTATCCCTCTGTCAGCAGCTATTAACTACTTGTAGCTTTTCATCTAGGAGCAGGGGGAAACTGGAATTTTCACCATGTATGTAAGCATGAAAAGTGGTGTTGTCATACAAGTTTTGTTCAAACAAATTCCAGAGTTCAGTTTTCATGGGTGGATGTTCCTTCTCGTGCCTAGGGAATCTATCTAGATCAAGACATCTTGTACCTAGGAGTTATCTTTCTGACACATTTTCCATGGATTCTTTGAGCCTTTGGTATAGGGGTTTGCATTGCACATCTCTCAATTGGGGTTGGCACTTTGAAGAATCACACACTTCTCTAGTTGTCTCCACCTGGTATAAAAAGAGGCTTCTTTGCTGAGGAGTAAGATCTACACTAATCTTTGGTTAGGTGCATAGGTAACTATTTAGAATGAAAGGGTTTTCGGCTCCATGAGGAGAGCAACAATACCAACCAACCAGAGCTCCAAGGGTCTAAACCTTGTGCCTGGGAGCACATAGGAAAGAACCCATGGCTCCACCTGCATATGTAGGGGAGGATGGCTTGTCAGACATAGGTGGGAGAGGAGATCCTTGGTCCCATGAATGCTGGATGTCAAGTGTGGGGGAATTAGAGGGTGGGGAGGTAGAAGTGTGGGTGGGTGGGTGGGGGCACATCCTCATGGAAGCAGGAGGAGGGGGGATGGGATAGGGGATTCCTGGGTGAAGGGTAGGTATGGGGTAAGGGGATAACATCTGAAATGTAAATAAAATGTCCAACATAAAAAAAAAAGAAAAAAAAGAAAGTAGAGATTACAGTAGTCTAGGAAACTGGCATTAGTTCTCCTCTTTCTGTCACCTCCCAGTCTTGGCTAGTTGGGTAGGTTTATTGTACCAGGGATGAATTCCCTCTCATTGATCAGGCCTTCATTCTAACTAGATAGCTGTACAGTGAAAGTCCATTCTCAGTAAGGAGACTCTCAAATGAGTTGCTTGTTCAATTCCTCCCAGGGGTAATCCAGACACAAAATAACACACATGGTATGTACTCATTGATAAGTGGATATTAACCCAAAAGCTCACAATGCCCATGATTCAACTCACAGATCACATGGAGCTTAGGAGGAAAGACAACCAGGGTGTGGATGCTCAAGGATGCTGCCTTGAGGTGGGAAAAATATCATCATGGGAGGTGGAGGGAAGAGGTGACCTGGGAGGGAGAGAGGTGGGGGAGGAAATAAGAGGGCATCTTCAGGTATTGAAAGGGATGAGAGAGAGATATTGAGGGTCAGGAAAACAAATACATAGCGGGGGGGGGGGGGGGGTTTGAAAGTGAGGAACTGGGGATTGTTGGGCCTGATATGAGGTCTAAACTCCATTCCACCTTTACCCTTCAGTCACACAGGTGGTAAGTGTAATAAACAGACCTCCAGGCCCTAGAGAGATTTGCATACTAATGAGGTACCTGAAGACCAGAGGGTGGAGCCCACTAAGCATTCCTCCCCACCCCTCCCCCCTTTTCCCCTCCCTATTTAACTCAGGCATGGCCTGGGTTTTGCGGGGTATGAATTCAGATCCATCCACCATCCGCCATGCCAATAAACCGGTTTTGGAAACCCAAGGACTTCCTAGTGTTTTGGGGCTGTGCCATGAGGAACCGTGAGGAACTGTGGAGAGGCTTTTAGTTAATGAGCAGCCGGGCCTAACTTCCAGCTGGAGGAATCCAGAATGTTCCCAGCCGACTACCCACAGCATGGCAGGAGGAACCCTGGGTTCCTCAGCCGAATTTTTCCCACAGGGGATAACCACTAGAGGGTCCCAGATACCAGGGAAAAGAAAGGCTCCCAGGACCTAACTGGGTGACTTTAGCTGAAATGTGCAAAGAAGGGGAAGATAGAACCTGTAGAGACCACCTCCAGCAGATAGGTACAGCCCGAAGGTTGAGGGATGGTGGCACCCACTAATCTCAAAGTTTTTAACCCAGAAATGTTCCAGTCCAAAGAAGAAAAGGGACAAAAATATAGCACAGACTGAAGGAAAGGTCATCTAGGGACTGTCCCACCAGGGATCCATCCTGTATGCAGACAACAAACCCTACATTGTTGCTGTGATCAAGAGGTGCTTGCTGACAGGAACCTGCTGTGCCTGCTCCTTAGAGTTCTGACCAACAATTGACCAATGCAAATGTGGATTCTTAGATCCAACCATCAGACTGACTCAGGGACCCCATGGGGCAGCTGATAGAAGGACTTGAGGAGGGGAGGAGGATTGCAACCCCATAGCAAAAACAACATAGGCTGGCCATACCACCCAGTGCTTGCAGAGACTAGACCACCCACCAAGGAGTGTACAGGGAGGGATCCATGACTCCAGATACACATGTAGCAGAGGATGGCCTTGTCTGACAGCAATGGGAGGGGAGGCTCTGTGGAGGTTTGATGCCCCAGTATAGGGGATGCTGGAGTGGTGGAGCCGGGAGAGGGTGGATGGATGGGGAGCACCCTAATGGAGGCAAAAGAGAGGGAGGAGAGGGTACATGTGGGATGGAGGAGGTTTGTGGAGAGGTAACCAGAAAGTGAGATATAATTTGAGATGTAAACAAATGAAATGATTAATTTAAAAACTCATATATTATTTTAAAACTATGTCTTTCACCTTGTTTTTTGTTTGGGGCATGTGTATATGATTACATTCCTTCCATTTGACTAATTATTGTGCACTTGTAAACTGCCATTAAATCTAAATATTGAATTCTTCATTTTAACCAATACTTTTTTAGTATTTAAACTTACAAAATTCATTTAATATCCCTAGTGATTTACAAATTCTTACAGTTTAAGCTCATCTTTAAGTAGCTCTTTTCTTTTTATCTGCATCATCTAAAATATGTTTTCCTTACTCTATTTTTCAGTCATACTTTTTTTCCACACTTTTGGTTTTTTTACTTGAATGACAGATTTGGTATATAAAACAATTGTACAGACAAATCAAGCCTGGTTGTTTATAGAATCCACTTCTTTGCAGACAGTGAATTCATTTTGTTGTTTCTTAGGACAACCACAACCCTAGAGGTCATCAACTCTTTTGTTTGTAAGACATTTTTTTTACTTCATTTCATTATCTCTCCTTATTGTTCCTTTTTTTGATATTTTGTACTGAGAAATGTTCTTCTTAATTTCATAAGTGACAAACACATTATCTTTTTCTGGTATTCTGGATTGGTGCCAGATCTGGACTATAGAGAATTATCACGAATCTGGTGTATTTGGAGGCAACCCACTATGATAATACTCTTCAAATATTTTTCTTGAAGAAGCAAACAAATTCCAATTTTGACCTGGTGTAGGCATCATATGATCTACAAACACTTTCACTTCACTCGGACTAAAAGAAGTATTAGTACTTCTTTGAATTCAGTTTGGAGACGTAGGAAATTGCATCCATTTAGCAACTTCATCAAGTGATCCATTATGAAATTGTCCACTTTCGATTTGTCAGAAAAAAAATTAGATAAATATAGAGACTCCATATATAATTATTAACTTGTTACAACTACATTTCTTCTGGATTCCTATTATCTAGTATTTCTGTAATAATAATTTATAGCATGATGACTTTATGTCTTAAAATTTTTTTATGGAATTAAATATTTTATAGTGCTTAGTGTTCAACTTAGAAGAAATACATATAACTTTTGGGATTGACGGTTTTATTTCATTTATTTGGTAAGTTGAAAACAAACAACTTGTAATGAAGCTTGTTTATATGGGTATTTATGACATCAAAGATCCAGTGTCTATCTAAGCACACTATATCTGTTCACTGGAGCTGATGGAGTACCAAGATAAAGGAATAACAGTGGAAGTCTTTCAGACAGTGTACATGCACTGAAAAAGAATAGTTTTTCCTGTCCTTACTTTGTTATACAATTCATAATTCAATTCATAGTATACTGAAAAGAAGTGAAATGATTGACATCATAAATATTTTTGCAACTTCCTCTGACACAGAGTCAAAGCTTAACCAAAGCCTACAGTCTAATAGTGCACAACTTAAACAGACTGTCTTCTGAAGAGCTAGACACTACTCCTGCAGTCTAAAGTTCTGAGTTCTCTGGCTCTATACACAAAGCTTCTTAGCTGAAGTGTGACTCACAGAGGAATGCCAATGTATGTTTGGTGGTTGGAGTGGAGGATGTGCATGCTCTCTCTTTCAGAATGTTCTAAATACTATCAGACTTACTAAATATTTGATCAGTTACAATTCATTCATATATTATCAATCATTGCAGATCAGAATTTTTCAATATATTTTATAGGTTCATTATTATACAAATAAGTCAGAATCTCTTGGCAGCTCTCTTTCCTCTAGGGACTTGACAAGGGAAGAAACTTGTTTGAAAGAGCTTGCTGAATTTGAATTTGTTCCAAATAGTCTAACTAATAGATCTATGATGATTGCAGTCTCTTGTCTCTTAGTGTTAAACTAGTGATGATGTAAAAGCCATAGGGTGTATCTGCACGTATAAAAGAAGAAATTGCTCTTTAGGTAGAATGGCCTAAGGGAATTTTGAGAACTTCATTCTGTACAAGCAAGAGGATGCCTTAGCTGGACCGCAGTCCTCAGACTAGCATGCTCTCTTTTCATATCTATGACTACTCCCAGAATTTTGGCAAGGTTTGAATTTCCTTGGTGAAATTTTGCAGATATATAAATAGGTATTCTACTTAGTAAGGAAGAATAAGTATTCCTAAAAAAAAATGATTCTTGAAAATAAAATAGAAATCTGCTTATACTTATGGAGAACCTCAGTCATCTTTTCTAAGAAATTAATGAAGTTTTGACTTGGTAAATAGAGGGACTAACACTTAGGCAGTTGAATGTAAACACATCAATCATGAGTCCTCATAGCATAGTCAGTTTTCATTGTTTCACAAGAAATGACTGAGAGAAAAATTTGCGTTGCTTTTTAAGGAAAAATTGTGTTGCTAAATTCTGAGTTTGTATATTCAATATATGAAATAATATTCCACATTAGTTTGATTTCCCTAACAGATCTAATTTTGCCCAGCAATGAAAAAATATATATCTTTATTTCTCCAAGAAGCTTTTGTTTCTTATCAGGTAAGGATTTTTATCACCTGTTATGTAGTAAATGTTGATTTTAAGTGATTTTATATGATAGACATTCACTTGGCTGTTTTATACCTCTCTAGAAGATTGAGTTAATGGTAAGCTGGTTTCCAAATATTGAAATAGGCACCAATTGCCATTATTTCTAGACCTACGTGTAAGTTATTCATGTATTTTATTATCACACCATAGCTACAAAGGTGAAAGAAACATTAATTTTATAAACCCAGGACAAGTCCCAAAATATACATTTATAAAATAACTGAGAATGTTACAAGATAAATTCCTATGATACCTTAAAATACAACAAATGACTAAAACACCATATATTCTCTCTGGGGGCAAATGAATTCAATAGCAAATTTACTAAACACAGAATTTAATTGGAAAATACCACACAGAGTTTGTTTTAGTTTTTTATTTGACGGGTATTTAACTTTTGTATTGACAACAACAAAGGATTTATGCTAAGTATATAACAGACAAAACAATCAGTTTAGTACCTTATAATTTTCTTTATGAGATATTATGTTTTGCCTAATACATTAACATGTAATTTGTTTTAGATATGTGAATTAGAAAAAATGTCTTAATAACCATGATACAATGTAAAAGAAAAATATCTCTAACATGACCTTGAAAGTTATTTGACCTAAATGCCCTAAGCAAGCACATTTGCATGTATTCAGAGACAAACTCATGCTCAGGTTAGCACAGAACTTGTATTTACTAAACATATATTTAAAATTATTATTTAAAAATACCAATATGGTAATTTTGCAAATGCATATTTTATTTTGAGAAAAAACACATTTTTTACTTTTATATATAAGATTATAATTGCAACATTTCCCTCTTTCATCATCTCCCACCTTCCCAGTACTTCTCCTTGTTCTTTGAGAAAAAATATTCTTAGTAATCTGTTAATATTTTAAAGATATTAAGAATTTAATTTAAAAGCATGTTGAGACTATTCTTCAATTTTTTTTTGCTGCAAAATACTTGATAATTGACACAATAAACTATAGATCAAATACCAGTCTTTACTGTGTATATAAATAACTACATAATTAAACAATAATTTCATTGACTAGTAGAACCTCTATCTTCTTAAAACTAGAACTCAAGGTTAAAAAAAAATAAACATACACAAAATGGGCTATAACTTAAGGAGAACTGGAAGTAATTCTTTCACATCTTTGTGACCTACAACAGGTGTGCCTTTGTCAGTCTGTTTCTCTAAGGAGGATCTCCTGATGAGATGAAGCAGTTACATTAATGAGACATGGAGGCGGCACATCATGGTAGCCATCTAGAGAAGTAGATTCTCTCTGGTACTTGTTTTATTTTATCTTCCCTAGAATTATTTTTCTTATTTTGTTTCCAGTCTTCCTTTGGTTAGACTACAATTCACACACACACACACACACACACACACACACACACACACACACATACACACACACACACTCCCACAAGTTTTGTGCCACCATTGTCCCAATACATCTTGTCTTGTGTGTAGAAGGTTTTGGTTATTTTATCTAGTATCTTTAGATTCAATGAGTGAGTCAAAAGACTGAGCATCCTTTGAGACTTGAATGACTGACTGCCTAATATATACTGTGAGATATTTCAATAAGATGTGAATTTTGGTGATATACAGCTCTTATTCATACATATATTTTCTATACCTGTTGACAGATACAACTCTATCAGTTCAAAGAACTGACTCTATATCTTTTTATATATTTGTGGATAACTGTCATCACTAAGAAGTGGGTTTGTTGGAAGGAAGAATTCTTTGTTTATTGTGGCTTGGTTTTCTGTTAATTTATGAAGATTTAAAGCCAGTGATATTGATTGTAATGCTTCAAATGAAATCTGAGGAACACTAAATTTCTAAGGGAAGTCTATTGTGCTGGTTAAATGAGGACCTGAATAGATGCTACTAAATGTTTCCTGCATGTTCTCTACTATAGAAGATGAAGATGTGCTTCAGAATAGAATAGATTAATGGTCTTTTTCATTCTATAATTGCAGATCCTATTTTTCTGAGTTTTCCACTGAGAAACAATCCAAATATATTTAAATGAGACAGAGAAACAATGTCACAGAATTTATCCTCCTGGGACTCACTCAGGATCCAACTGGACAGAAAGCATTGTTTGTTATGTTTTTACTCATCTACATTGTGACAATGGTGGGCAACCTGCTTATTGTGGCCACAGTAGTTGCCAGCCCCTCCTTGGATTCGCCAATGTACTTCTTCCTTGCTTATCTGTCAATCATGGATGCTGTTTATTCCACTTCTACATCACCCAAGTTGATTATGGACTTAGTCTCTGACAAAAAGACTATCTCATTCACAGCTTGCATGGGCCAACTCTTTACTGAGCACTTATTTGGTGGTGCTGAGGTCTTCCTCTTGGTGGTGATGGCCTATGATCGCTATGTGGCCATCTGTAAGCCCCTTCACTATTTGACCATCATGAACCGGCAGATTTGCATCCTTTTGTTGGTGATAGCCTGGGTTGGTGGGTTTGTACACTCTGTAATTCAACTTGCTTTTGTGTCTAATCTTCCTTTCTGTGGACCCAATGTCATTGACCACTTTATCTGTGATATGTACCCACTATTGAGACTTGCATGCAGTGACACTTACTTCATTGGTCTTACTGTGGTTGCAAATGGTGGAGCAATCTGTATGGTCATTTTTATTCTTCTCCTAATCTCCTATATGTTCATTCTGAACTCTCTTAAAAACTACAGTCAGGAAGGGAGACGCAAAGCCTTGTCCACCTGCAGCTCACATATCACTGTGGTTGTGCTTTTTTTTGTTCCCTGCATTTTCATTTATGTTAGGCCAGTGTCTAATTTTCCCATAGATAAGTCAATAAGTGTGGTTTTTACAGTTATTACTCCCATGCTGAACCCTCTAATATATACTCTGAGAAATTCAGAGATGAAAAATGCAATGCAAAAACTCTGGTGTAAAACACCAACTACAGGCAGAGTAAGAGTGCACTCCCCACACTGAGAATTCCTGTTGTATTTCTTAAGCAATAGACAACCAGCAGGCTTTAACAAATGATACTTTTGTCCACTTATTTCATTAATAGGTATTAATAAAATATTAATACCTTAATATGCATTGTTGATACCTATTTTATTTTATGATAAATCTAATTACAGAGGATTATAAAAATAGTTCTACTTAGGTAGATTATAAAACTACATTGTCCTTGAAAACATTTAAATTTTATTCAATTTGTAACTTACAAGAATGTGTGTTTTATAAAATTGGAAAACACACTATCTTTAAAATACTTGTTTCAATCAAACAAAAATGTTCCCTATGAGTACTGAGTCCAGTATGGCCTTGGTGGGGACAGAGTGACATGGTTCCTGCTGCTGGGACAGGGCAAGTAGACATGGCTCTCTATGAGTGTCAGTGGCAGCCTTGGGTATGAGGTTTGTTTGTATAATAATGTACATATTTTACATTCTTCTTTTAAGGAATGTGTTCCCTGTTGACTTTAATGACTCCATGATAACCATATAGCACAAATCCAGGAGGCAAATATGTGGCTGGTGTCTCAGTAAAATGATAAACTCTGGGAACTTCAGGACAGCCCTTAAGGCTCTCAAAAAGAACTCTAAAAACTTGAGTTCTAAAATATATAATTTCTCAACTATGCAAAAAATAAGAACATAATGTGAAGTATATGAGGTGCTTCTAGAAGCTAAAGGAACAAATGTAGCTGCATTAAGGAGTTAGCTTGTCAGAAAGATACAAAGGCAGGCAGATTCCTGAGTTCAAGGTCAGCCAGGGACTTGTTTTAGGCACGGGTGTAGTAGAAATGGTAATTTCACAAATGGGTCCCACCCAGCTCTCTTATCTGTGCTTAACAGAGGCCAGCAGATCTCTAAATCCTTTTGCAAGGTTAAGAGAAAATGAGTCTTACTGTTTCCTAAGAGTTAAGGGGCTGTGTCACAGGATGCTGATTCTTAGGATAACCAAAAGGAAACCTGGAGTAAATGACTGGATTGATATGTAAAATAAAAATAACTAGGCTTAAGATCTGCAGGAGATGAGCTATCCAGGGAATTTTTTAGAATAGCAAGAGAAAACTGCTTAGAGAACAGTTTAGAACAGGAGAGAGAGAGAGAGAGAGAGAGAGAGAGAGAGAGAGAGAGAGAGAGAGAGAAAGAAACAGAGAGATAGAGACAGAGAGATAGAGACAGAGAGAGATAGAGACAGAGAGAGACAGAGACAGAGAGAGACAAAGAGACACAGACACACAGACACACACACAGAGGAAGAGAGAGAAGAGAGAGATAGAGAGAGAAAGAGAGAGAGAGCTGTCTGGAGGTTTCCAGAGAAAGCAGATCAGAGAGAAAGAAAGCAGAGCAAAGGGGAAACAGGTTGAAAAGCTGTCTCCAGCATAGCATAGGCTGCCAGGTTGGATCCAAGATTTGACTTTGAGTCCTTTGATTTTGCTGCCCCCAGACACCCTTTCTCTCAAAACCCCTCTCCAAGCAGAGCCTGGTTCTTGGCTAATGAACATGCCAAACTGAACAGGGAAAACCCCACAAGGATCAACTCTACCCAAAGAATTACAGGCAACTAGGTAAAGCTCCTCCCACTTCATCCCCATTTAGGAAATTGAATGTGAATTTTAGATAAATTGCTTTCTTATTAAAATTAATATTAGTTTTTCTTATTTTTTTAGTTTTATAAACTGTTCTTGTTTTATTTTTGAGGTTCTAATCTAGTTACATGTCTTTCCTCCCTCTTAGCCCTACTTTATAGTTCCTTCTTTCATTCCTTCTAACAGCCTCTACTTTTATCAATTGTGTGTGTGTGTTTTTCTTTCAGACATAGATTCCAGACTTGATCACACACAAAACAAATGACCTCCCAAAAAACCTACTTTCAAACAAAAATGAAGAACTGTGATTGCTTGTCTTTATAAGAATTAAAATGATAATTAGGGAATTATAACAGATTTACAGTTCTTAGCTATCTGTCTCTATGTCTTAGAGCTCCTTTGATAGAGTCTGTTTCACAGAGAAAGGGAAGCTGTTCTGGTATGGTTGATCAAGGAATGTGGAATGCTTTCTCCACAATGATAGCATGACATTCTCTGTGACAAATTGAAATACAACTCATGTGTAAAACAGCATATATTCTCAATGTGAGAATCAAGTAAAGCTAACAATACAAAGAAAAATAATTACAATATACAAAGATTTTTCATATTTTTAGTAATAAAATACAGGTAAAATACTCAAATCTTACTGAGCTATTCACATAGTATCCCGATCAAAACCAGAACTGATAAGAGCATACATTGCTAAACTAGGTCATAATATAAGGAGATTGGGCAGAGACTATCTTCTAGTTCTAGAGCTTCAAGGACAGATCTCCTGAATGAAATGAAGCAGTAACATGAATGAGACACACAGATGGTGTATCATAGCAACCTACTAATGAAGTCTCAGACTGTACATGCCCTTTTGCACTAACAAATTGCTGTGTATAGAGCTCACTTCCTTGCTTCTAGTCAAAAATGCCTTCATCTACAGATAAATGTTATATTTATATATAAAATAGATATTCCATAATAGATATATTCTATCTTTTATCCAAAAGTTAGTTCAAGATATATATATTTTCAATTAAATTAATACAAGTCCTTATTATTTATTCTGCTTCAATACTCATGATTTTGCCAAAGTATAGCTAAGTACCTAAGATTCAATTTAAAAGCAAACAACATAACACTGAGAATTATATGTTTTGGATTTTCCCATGATAAAAGTAACAAAAGAGACAAACCTCGAAGTTTATTAAGTTGCTGATGGCAACATAGGTGAGATGGGCTGAGAGCACAGTGTATTTGGTCCATGGTTTGGTTTCTTCTTTCCAGAATGGATGCCTCCATTATCATCTGCCACTGTACACACTGGATTTGAAATATAGAGTTGTTTTTTGGTCATTCGTTGGTCAATCGTTGAACTGTTCATCTCAGTTACTACTGCTAGAAGTTTTTCTTATCTATTTATTTATTTATTTATTTATTTATTTATTTTAAATTTCAGATTTTATTCCCCTCCCAGTACACCTTCCAACTGTTTCACATTCCATACCTCCTCCCCACCTTCTGTCTCCGTGAGGATGTCCCCACCCTCAGCCCCCACCCCACCAGACCTCTAAACTCCCTGGGGCCTCCAGTCTTTTGAGGTTTAGGTGCATCTTCTCTGACTAAACACAAACCTGGAAGTACTCTGCTGTATTTGTGTTGGAGGCCTCATATCAACTAGTGTTTGCTGTCTGGTTGGTGGTTAAGTGTCTGAGAGATCTGGGAGGTCCAGGTTGAGACTGCTGGTCCTCCTACAGTGTTGCCCTCTTCCTCAGCTCCTTCTAGCTTTCTATTAATTCAATCACAGTGATCAGCAGCTTCTGCCCATTGGTTGGGTGAAAATATCTGCATTTGACTCTTTCAGCTGCTTGCTCATTCAGAGGGAAGTCATGATAGATCCCCTTTTGTGAGCACTCCATAGCCTCAGTAATAGTGTCACAGCCTCTCCTTGAGCTAGATCCCACTTTGGGCCTGTTGCTGGGCCTTCTTTTCCTCAGGCTCCTCTTTATTTCCATCCCTGCAGTTTTTTTTTAGACAGGAACATTTATGGGACAGAGTTTTGACTGTGGGATGGCAACCCCATCTGTCACTTGATGCCCTATCTTTCTGCTGTAGGTAGACCCTACAAGTTCCCTATCCCCAAGGTAGGGCATTTTATCTAAGGTCCCGCCCTTTGGGTCCTGAGAGTCTCTCACTGCCCAGGTCTTTGGTACATTCTGGTACATTCTGGAGGGTACCCCCCCCCCAACCTCCTACCTCCCAAGGTAGCCTGTTTCCATTCTTTCTGCTGGCCTTTAGGGCTTCAGTCCCTTTCCCCCACCAATACCAGATCATGTTGCTCTCTCCCCCCAACCCCCTTTCCCTCTCAGGTACCTTCATCTCTCCCCACTTGTGGCTGCTTTCTTCTCCCTCCCAAAGTGGAACTGAGGCATCCTCACTTGGGCCTTTCAGCTTGTTGACCTTTTTGAGTTCTATGGACTATATCTTGGTTATTCTGTACTAATTTTTTTGTGGCTAATATCTACTTGTTAGTGAGTACATACCATGCATGTCCATTTGGGTCTGAGTTATCTCACTTAGGATGATATTTTCTAGTTCCATCCATTTGTCTGCAAAACTCAGGATGTCCTCATTCTTAATAGCTGAGTAGTATTCCATTGTGTAAATGAACCACAATTTCTGTATCCATTCTTCTGTCATGGGATATCTGGGTTGTTTCTAGCTTCTGGCTATCACAAACAAGGCCACTATGAACACAGTAGAACACATGCTCCTGTGGCATGGTAGGGCATCATTTGGGTGTATTCCCAAGAGTGGTATTGCTGGTTCTTCAGGTAGATCTATTTCCAATTTTCTGAGGAACCTTCAGATTGATACTCAGAGTAGTTGTACCAGTTTGCAATCCCACCAGCAATGGAGGAGTATTTCTCCTTCTCCACATCCTTGCCAACATGTGTTGTCGCTGAGGTTTTAATCTGATCCATTTTGATTGGTATAAGGTGGAATTATACCTGTTTCCATCTTTCCTAGTGATAAATCTATATGTGAAGTTTTTACAGCTATCACACCCATGTTGAATCTTTTAATACGCACCCTGTGAAATTCAGAGATAAAAATGTTACAAGAAAATATTGGTGTTAAAAAGTAATTATAGGTATAATATTAAATATAATTTTCCCACACTATTTACACTTGATATATATTCTGAAGCAAAAAATATAGAGAGACTTCTTTTATTCATTTATGCTTTTGTTTGTTTTGTTTCAGAGCCAGGATTTCTCTGTGTAGTCTTGGCTGTCTTTCAAACTCACTCTGTAGACAAGATTGGCCTCCAACTCAAAAGTTCCTTCCACCTCTCCCTCCTCAGTGTAGGGATTAAAGGTGTGCACCACCAGCACCCAGCTCAGATAGGAAGTATTGACAAAAATGTTATCATTAACTCATTTTGTTATCTATAAATGCTACTCTTCTGTCTACAGATTATTAAAACTAGAGTAAATAATTTATTGATTTTAAGATTAATTTTCTAGGAAATTAGAAAAATGTGTGTAAATAGTTGCTATACAGATACAAAAACAAAACTAAGATCTATTTAAAATTTTTTTTCAATTGTATTCAATTTCTGCATCTTTGGAAGTAAAAGTGAGTATTTTTTGAAGATTTATTTGTTATGTACAAAGCATTCTACTGGCATGTACACCTGCAGGCCAGAAGAGGACACTAGATCTCTTAATAGATGGTTGTGAGCCATCATGTGGTTGCTGGGAATTGAACTCAGGACCTTGGGAAGAGCAGACTCTGCTCTTGACATCTGAACCATCTCTCCAATCCCAAAGTGGAGATTCTAATTCTGTCTTCATAATTCCAAATGAAGTTCCACCTTATTTTACATAATGGTCACATTCCTTACTATCGTATTCAACTGAAACAGTTTGCTTACATATTTAAAAAAAAAAACAGTTCATTGTATTATGAATGTTTTTACATCTTATGTAAAAACAAACAACAACACATGTTCTGTAGTCTTCAATTATCTTGTAATGTTTTTATTAGGAACACATAGAAGTGCTTTTTTTGTTAAGTTTTCATTTACTTTCCACATGTATGCCTTTATTTGCAGACATACTTAACATAAATGTGATAATGATGAATAAAATTAAACAATATAACAAATTTTCTATTATATGAATGACCTATATGTGTTGTCATTGGAGCTGACTTTCAATCATTCTTGGCCTTCTGTGTTTTGTCATTTTTATGTAGGTTTCAGAAAGCATTATAATAACTCCAAGCCTGATGTTTAGAGACTACTTCTTTTTCAACTATATTTTCCTTTTTTTCTCACAAAGTTAAGAAATTTACCCCACAGGTATTTACTCTTTCATTGATGGGTTAATGATTTTAAGCACATACATTTGCATTTATTTAGTTCTTCATGATCCTGTTTTGATTTTTGGTATCAAAGAAATGATTTCTATTATGGAAGAAATAACTACACTTTATATTGAAGGCATTGTAGTGTGGCAATATACAAGGGTTGTAGATAATTGATGTGGTTCTAGAATATACTTTTGTAGGAGCTAATAACTCTAGTCTGTGCTGTTTTTTTTTTAATCATTATTAAATTATTTCATTTATTTACATTCCAAAAGTTGACTCTCTTCTTTGTTCCCCCTTCATGAGTTCTTCACCACATCCCTCTTCCTGCCCCTCCTCTGAAAGGGTGCTCCCCCTCCTGCTCACACACCCCCATCTCACTCTCAGCAGCATCCCTCTTCCTTGGGGCATCAAGTTTCCACAGGATTAAGGACATCCTCTCCCATTGAGGCCCTACAAGGCAGCCCTCTGCTACACCTGTGCCCTGGGCCACAAACCAGCCCATGTGTGCTTCTTGGTGTTTAGCTTAGTCTCTGGGAGCTATGAGGGGTCCAGGTTAGTTGACACTGTTGTTCTTCCTATGGGGTTGCCATCTCCTTCAGCTTTTTAAGTTCTTCCCTCAATTTTCCTTAGAGGTCCCTGGTCTCAGACCCAGGGTTGGCTGTAAGTATCTGCACTTGTCTCAGTCAGTTGCTATTAGAGCCTCTGAGAGTGTAAGATTCTGGCGAGTAGAGCCTTAGTTTACTGGAGACCCCCTGAGTGAACCACACAGAGACCACACAGAGATGAGAACCCAATGAAAAAAGCAAGAGGAATTTTAATGATCCAATGCAGTGGTCCTACACTCAAGGTAGTGTGGCAAATCCAGACAGCCTATTTAGTCAGTCTTTATATTGTTTAAGGGATAGACTAGAGAAACAGCGACTAGGTACAATATGATTGACAGAACAATGTGACTTTTAAATTGATTGGTCTTTTGGGAATGAGGTGGCAGAGGCTTCCCTTGCCTGTGGGTGGCCAAAGGTTGTCTTGTGAAATGTGCCCCGACCTGCAGGTCAGTCTTAGTTTAGCTAATATAAACTATCAATCAGTGAGTATATACCATATATGTCCTTTTGAATCTGGGTTACCTCACTCAGGATGATATCTTCTATTTCTTTTCATTTGGCTGCAAAATTCATGGTGTCTTAGTTTTTTAATAGCTAAATAGTATTCCATTGTATAAATGAACCACATTTTCTGTATTCATTATTTGGCTGATGGACATCAGGGTTGTTTCAAGCTTCAAGTTATTGACCCAGAATTGTCCTTGCAGTATGGTGGAGCATCTTTTGGATCCAATCCCAAGAATGGTGTAGCTGGAGCTTCAGGTAGATCTATTTTTATTTTTTTGAGAGACTGCCAGATTGATTTCAAGAGTGGTTGTACCAGTTTGCAACCTCACCAGCACTAGAGGAGTGTTCCTCTTTTTTCATATCCTTGGCAGTATATACTGTAGTTTTAGTTTTTGATCTTAGCCATTTTGATTGGAATAAAGTGGAATCTCAGGGTTGTTTTGATTTGCATTTCCCTGATGAGTAATGATTGAATATTTCTTTAAGCGCTTAGCAGCCATTCAAGGTTTCTCTTTTGGGAATTCTCTGTTTAGCTATCTCCCCCATTTTTTAATTGAATTATTTGGTTTTCTGAGTCTAACATCTTGAGTTTTTTGTATATTTTTTTATAGTAGCCGTCTACCGGATGTAGGGTTAATGATGATCTTTTCCCAATCTGTAGTTTGCCATTTTGTCCTATTGACGTTTTTATGGGGGTGGGAGGGATTTTAAAGAAATTTGTATTGGATATTTTATTTATTTACATTTCAAATGTTAGCTATTCCCTTTCCCAGTTTCACCTCTGGAAACACCCTGTCCCATCCCCCTCCCCCTGCTTCTATGAGGGTGCTCACCCACCTGCCCACTCACCCACCCACCCACCCACCCACCCACCCACCCACCCACCCACTCCTGCTTTCCTGCCCTGGCATTTCCCTACACTGGAGCATTGAGCCTTCACAGGACCAAGGGCCTCTCCTCCTATTGATGTCTAACAAGACCATCTTCTGCTACATATGCAGCTGGAACCATAAGTCCCTCCATGTGTGCTCTTTGGTTGGTGGTTTAGTCCCTGGGAGCTCTTGGATGTCTTGTTGGTTGATATTGCTGTTCTTCCTATGGGGTTGCAAACCCCTTCAGCTCCTTCAGTCCTCCAAATGTTCTTTGCCTTACAGAAGCTTTTCAGTTTCATGAGGTCTCATTTGTCATTTGTTCATCTTAGAACCTGAGCCATTGATGGTTCAGGAAACCTTCCCTGAACCAATGTGTATGAGGCTCTTTCCTACTCTGTCTTCTATTAGATTCATTGTACCTGGTTTTAATGTGGAGATCCTTGATCCACTTGGGCTTGAGATTGCATAGGAGATAAATATGGATTGATTTGCATTCTTTTAAATGCAAACCGCCAGTTAGACCAGCACCATTTATTGAAGATTTTTTTCCCCCATTGTATAGTTTTGGCTTCTTTGTCAAATATCAAGTATCCATAGGTGTGTGGGTTTATTTCTGGGTCTTTAATTATATTTCAACGATCAACTTGTCTGTCTTTGTACTAATCCTATGCTTTTTTTAAAAATCAAAACTAGAGGTCAGGAATGATGAATATCCCAGAAGTCCTTTTACTGTTGAGAATTGATATTCATAAGCAAAATATGGTTTAGGTATCAGAGTAACTGTCACTGCATAGAATGAATTAGGCAATATTTCTTCTGTTACTATTTTGTGGAATGACTTTCAGGAGTGTTCATATTAGCTCTTCTTTGAACATCATCTGGTAGAATTCTGCATTAAACCATCTGGCTCTGGTTTTCTTTTGGTTGGAAGGTTTTTAATGATTGCTTTTATTCCTTAAGGATTACAGGATTGTTCAGATAGTTTACTTGATCTTGATTTGTCTTTTATATGTGATACCTGTCTAGAAAATCATCCATTTCGCCTAGATTTTCCAGGTTTGTTGAGTATAGGCTTTTTTAGTAAGATCTGGTGATTCTTTTGAGTTTCCTCAGTTTCTGTTGTTATGTCTCTGTTTTTATTTCTTATTTTGTTAATTTTGATACTGTCTCTGTGTCCTTTAGTTAGTTTGGCTAAGGGTTTATCTAGCATGTTGATTTTCTCAAAGAACCAGCTTATGGTTTTGTTGATTCTTTTTATTGTTCATTTTGTTTCTAACTGGTTGTTTTCAGCTCTGAGTTTGATTATTTTTTTGCTGTCTACTCACCTTGGCTGTGTTTGCTTCTTTTTGCTCCATGGCTTTCAGGTGTGCTGTTAATTTGCTAGTGTAGAATTCCTCTAATTTATTTAGGAGAGTATTTAATGCTACAAATTTTCCTCTTAGTACTGTTTTTATTGTGTCTCATGAGTTTGGGTATGCTGTGTCATAATTTTCATTGAATTCCAATAAGTCTTTACTTTCTTTATTTCTTCCCTGACTAAGTTATCTTGAGCAGAGAGTTGTTCAGTTTCCATGAGTATGTGGACTTTCAGTTGTTTTTGTTGTTATTGAAGTCTAGCTTTAGTCTGTGGTGATCTGATAGGATTCACGGGATTATTTCACTCTTCTTATATCTGTTGAGGCTCATTTTGTGACTGATTGGTTATATGATGATAGTTCCATGAAGTGCTAAGAAGAAGGTATATTATTTTGTTTTAGGGTGATATGTTCTATAGATATCTGTTAAATCCATTTGGCTCATAACTTCTTCATAATCATAATTTGGCTCATAATGTCTTTTAAGATTATTTGAATTATTAATTATGTAATATTGTTTTATAGTTTTTTCCTTTTGTATATTATTAACTAGTAACTCCAAATTTACTAGGATATTATACCATGTTATCCTTTTAAAACTTTCATATTGGGTCTCTAGTCAAACTTGGACTGATAGTGTGTGAGGATACTACTTTTTTTTCCTGTATAGATATTAGCATAGGACTATTTTCTGAACATAAATCCTATAGTGTTACATGTCCTTCTTTACTATTTATAGGGTTGCAGGGTACATTGGTCTGTTTCTTGCTCTATTCTGTTTTACTGCACAAGTGATCCAATATTCTTACAGCTTAGTACTAAATTGTGCTGTTTCTCTGGATAAATAAATATATTTGATTTATTCTTCCTCCAAAAAAAAAGTTTCTTTTATGAATGTGAGTTCCTTTGCCTTTCAGATATTGATGTTCAGAATTGAGAGTTTTATCTCTGTGAATTTTTCCTTTGATAAGTATAAAGTATATTTTTATTATCTTTTTTGATAAGTTTTTGTTGAAAGTCTATTTTATTGGATATTAGAATGGCAACTCCAGCTTGTTTCTTGGGAACATTTTACAGCCTTTTACTATGAGATAGTATTTGTCTTTGTCACTGATGTGTGTTTCTTGAATTCAGAAAAATGTTAGACCTTGCCTGCCTATCCAGTTTGTTAGCCTATGTCTTTTTATTGGGAAACTGAGTTTATTGATATTGAGAGATATTACAAATAAGTGATTGGGTTTCTGTTATTTTTGTTGTTGAAGGTGGTTATATGTGTGTATGATTCTCTTCTTTTGGGTTTGTTGTGAAATGTTTCATTTCAAATATTTTCTTAGGTGTAGTTACTGTCCTTGTGTTGGAGTTTTTCTTCTAGAATCCTTTGTAGAGCTGAATTGGTAGATAGAAGTTGTTTGAATTTATTTTTGTCATGAAATATTTTGGTTTTTCCATTTATACTGATTGAAAATTTTGCTTTATATAGTAGCTTGGTCTGGCATTTGTGTTCTCATAGGGTCTGCATAACATCTGTCCAGGATCTTCTGGCTTTTAGGGTCACTGTTGAGAAGTCTGGTGTAATTCTGATACATCTGCCTTTATATGTTACTTGGCATTTTCCCCTTACTGCTTTTAATATTCTTTTTTTGTTCTGTGCATTTAGTGTTTTGATGTTATGTGACTGGGGGATTTTTTTCTTTTGGCCCAATTTATTTGATGTTCTGTAGGCTTCTTGTATACTTGTGGGTGTCTCTTTCTTTAGGTTGGGGAACTTTTCTTCTATGATTTTGTTGAAGATGCTTTCTGGTCCTTTGAGCTGGGCCTCTTCACCCTGTTTTATACCTATTAACCTTAGGTTTGGTCTTTTCATTGTGCCATGGATTTTCTGGATGTTGTGGGTGAGGATCTTTTCATGCTTTGTATTTTCTTTGATCATTGTGTCATTATCTTCTATAGTATCATCTATTCTTGAGAGTCTCTCTTTTATCTCTTGTATTCTGTTTCTTAGGTTTTCTATCTCCAGGGTTGCCTCCATTTGCAATTTTGTTATTGTTATTACTTCCAATTTTAGGTCTTGGACTGCTTTATTCAATTCCTTTTCATGTTTGATTTTGTTTTCCTTTATTTTTTAAAGGAATTTATTTGTTTTTTTCTTTAGGAGCTTCTGCCTGTTTACCTGTGTTCTCCTGTATTTGTTTAAAGGGAGTTATTTATGTCCTTCTTAAAGTCCTCTATCATCATCATAAGATGGGATTTTAAGTCAGTATCATGCTTTTCAGGTGTGTTGGGGTATCCATTGCTTGCTGTGATAGGAGAACTGGGTTTTGATGGTGCCAAAATACATTGGCTTCTGTTGCTCATGTTCTTGTGCTTACCTCTAGCCATTTGGTTAACCCTGGTATTGATTGGCTTGGGTGTCTCTGTCTGGAGACTGCCTCCTTGGAAGCAAGTAGAACTCTGTGACCTGTCAGATCATGCCTCTGGGAGGCAGTCAGAACTTTCTCTGGCTGACAGGGAGCCTTCTGTGTCCCTGGTTATGGCAGATCTCCTGCGAGAGGGGCAGACTACTGTCTGTGGGTGAGGAGCGTGCACCACCGATCTGCCCCTAGCAGAGGTACAGACAAAAAGGGAGATGGGGTTTGCATACAGGCAAGTGGTTTTGCATTCAGTGGTCTCCGTGGTTGTCCTAGCTGGGGCAGTAATTTGAGCAGGAGTCTCACTTGTCTCTCTCTGATTCTGGCAGATCTCTTGAGAAACATGCAGACTCTGGGCTGGGGAGAGGAGTAGACATGCCTACCTGCCCTGGCAGAGTTCTGTGTTGTTAAAGGATCTTATATAAAACTTGACATCGCTTTTCCCAGACAACCTGAAACCATAATTCTTAGAATTTATCTGAGACATTTTAACTTTGCATTAGTGTATATATATATATATATATATGTGTGTGTGTGTGTGTGTGTGTGTGTGTGTGTGTGTGTGTGTGTATGTGTATGTATTTTGCATTGATAATTTACACCATGGTAATTTTTGTCATTACTTGATACATCATCAGAATTAAATATATGTTTATTTATGTTTAACCAGTTATTAATGTTTATCTTAGTGAAAAAACATATTAAATTTGGAGTTGCTCAGTTTGTTCCACCTGGTATGTTGAAAACTTGCACCATGTAACATAAATCACAAGTTAATAAAGCTATTTGACTATTCATATAAAATTTTTGTAACCCAGTATCTAATAATTTATGATATCAGATCCAATGCAAGTCTAAAAATACCATTAAAAAGTGTTCAGAGTTGGTGGCAAGACTAGGGAGTGATCCTTGAAGTCTTTGGGAACAGCTCATTGATTGGAAAAATAATCATTTCTTCCTCTCACAACAGTTATTCAATTAATATGGAAGTGGACTTTCAAAAATTGAAGATCCTTACACTTTCTTCTTAAACAGATTGTGTCTTGTAAGTAAAATTGAAAAATTATGGTCACTTGTTTTACTAAGACTGAGAATGCTGATTTCACAAATTTTGCAGTTCTTATTTCACTGGCTCTAGATCTTAAAGCTCTTGGTTAAAGTCTGTCTCTTAGTAAGAGATAAGCTGTGTTGTGCTAGAGTATAAGTGGGGAAAAGAATTAGGGATGCTTCTGCTTTTAGATATACTTCAGGATATATATCTCACTTTGAGTTTATTCCAAATGTTCTAATAAACAAATATCTAATGACTTTTCAGTGTTAACCTTTTACAATACTGATAATTTAAAAAGCCATTGAGGATATCTGAACACACAAATTAAAAATTTTCTATTCTGTCAAAATGGACCAAGATATTTTCTATGAACCAAAGACTTCAAGAATTACTTTCTTACTTTGTCTTGCCATCATCTCTGAACACATATTTATGGTATTTTTAGATTTGCATTGGATCTGACGTCATAAATACTTACATACAGGATTACAAATACTTAGATACAGGTTTTATTGCATACAAGCTGGAGTTGGTTTGCTTGGTTTTTAGCCTTCCTAGTATCAAACTGTTGCCATATCTGTGACTGGTCACAGATGCTTGTGACAGATCTCATCATTTCTTGTATGAGACTGGGGAGATAAAAGAATAAGTTCACTTCTAAAGTATGGGATGGAACTTAGGAAGATTGTATTTGAATGAAAATTTCACTTTCCATTTATTAGACATTTATTATAAATGCTTTTGTCTTAAGAATCTATTCTGAATGCTTTTAAATTTTTTATTTAAATATTTCCCTACAATTTTATTGTGGTCATATTCATTCCTCTCTTCCAACTCTTTTCTAAAATCCTGATTTAATGTTCAGTGATGAGAAAACACAAATTGTAGCTCATCAGAACTATCTCTATATCTTCTTATATGACACACACTATGATGTGCTACATTATCCTAAGAAAGATACAAGAGTTATCCTGTTTATTTGAGTAGAAGCATTGATTTTTTTTCTAGATCTAGAAAAGTACCTAAAATTCACAATCAGGCACAATGAAGTGATTGCTAGAAGTCTGAATTTGTTTATACACAATAAAATCTTCTAAAAAAATAAAGATAGTAAATAAAAATGTGGTATGAATTCAGAAGCAGCAATAATGCAGTAAACAGAATTATAGATCCTTAATAGTGGATGGGATGTTGTGAATCATTTAAAGTAATCAGCCCAGGTAACAATATGGTAAATAACTTTGTAGTTATTTTATGCAGTCTGCTAACTTTGGATTAAATGAAAGATTCATAGATTGATCATCCTCTAGGACACAAATTATTGACAACTTAAGAAGTAGTGGCATGCAGACAGAATTATTAAATTAACAGGCTGACAAGCTAGGGACAGGTAAGACTCTGCACATAGTCTTACCAACCTAAGACAGAATTGCATTGCTTTTGTTAATACATATTCCATGATGGGTAAGGAAGGCATTCTTATCAGAATGACCTAAGACAGGCTAAGTGTTGTTAATGAAATAAAAAGGGGGAGAAGCAGAGAGACTTTGGGGCTGCTTGGCAAGAATCTGACATGTGCCAAAGACAAAGAAATGGGCTGCTTGGCAGGAATCTGACATTGGTCAAGGATAAGGAAGTAGGCTTCAGGCTGGAATCTGACATTAGGCTAGAAAAGAAGTAAATTCAGGTAGGAATCTAAATCTTAGGCTAGAGCAAAGAAGTAATTTCAGACAGGATTCTAAATTTTAGGCTAGAAGAAGAAAGTAGGTTCCAGACATGAAAATGACCTTGTGTTAGGAAATGGAAGTTCGTTATCCTGATAAACCCTTAGAAACAGTGATCATGGGAGTGTTCACTTAATTGAGTTTAATGCCTTGCTTTTTCTTTGACTATTTGTGTTTATTGTCTTGGTTGTTCTTTGACTATTTGCATTTATTGTATTGCTAGACCCTCAACCTAGAACTGACCTTAATATATGCTTGTATAAAAATGGTAGAAAAGCATAAAGGAGGAGGGGAGATTGGATAGGGGGTTCTAGGGAGGGGAAATTGGGAAAGAGGATGACATTTGTCTTGTAAATAAATAAAATATCCAATAAAAATGTAAAAAAAGAAGTAGTGAGTTACAATGTTGCTCTGTGCTATATTTCAGTAAATATAGGGATTTTGATGTTACAGAAATTGCATGTCAAAACTACTAAAATAAATCTATCAACTTAAAGAATTGACTCTATGTCTACTTATATATCTGTAGTAAATTGCTCCCAGTAGAAAATAGGTATCTTGGCAACTAGAATCTTTTCCTTGTTTTAATTGCTAACATTTTTATAAATGTCTGACTGTTATAAATTAATTCATTAAAAAAAACCCTGATGATGTTTATTGTTTCTTCTCTTTAGAGTATTACCTAGAATTTAGAGATCATTATTAATTTTGTGACTACACCTAAAATCTTCTGAAGAAAATAAAGGTTGATGAGAAAAATCTTCTAGGATACTTGAATAGATTACAGTACTACATGTTGATTAAATGTTTCCTGTAAGATTTGAATAGTAGAAGATAAGGATGAAGACATACATCCTGCCATAATGCATTCTTGGTACTCCTCATATTTTCATAGAAGTTCACTTAAATCAAAGAGAAAAAAATCAATAGTCTATTTGAAAAAGTCGGTATGAGACCTGATCAGAAAGTTACCAAAAGAAGAAAAAACTCTAAGAAATATCACCAAAAATGTTCATTATCCCTAGCAATTAGCAAAATGCAAATTAGACAACTTTGAGATTTCATCTTATCTCAGCCAGAATAGCCAAGATCAACAAAACAACCAACAACAAATGCTAGAAGGAATGTGGTAAAAAGTGAATACTTCTTCATTGCGTTTGAGATTACAAACTGGTGAAGCTACTATGAAAGAATGTAGAGAACTCTTTTTGAATCCTGTTTATCTCCTTAACACTTTTTTATTGACCATTTTCTCATGGTGTTCAACTTCATTGCCAATAAAGATAATTTTAATGGTTATTTAATATTTTAAAAAGAACATGTAAGCAGCATAAATTGTATTGGATGGGTTTAAAACAAAAAGAGAACCCGAAGTTAGGTTGGTAATTTAGGGAGGATGAAGATGGGCAGGTGGTGAATATGATCAAAATCCATTATGTGAAAGTCTCAAAATCAAAACAAAAACATATTAAAAACTCAAATTTTATTTTAAAGAAGTTAAGGTTGGCAAATAAAAATGATGCAATATGTGTGTCCCTGAAACTTGAGTGATCTCACTAAATATAATTTTTCTTTTTAATGTTTGTATATGTGTATGCAAATCATGGTAGGGATAAACTAGACAGGATTCTAGGAGAAGAAAAACTGAAGTATAATAAAGTAAATAGTACTGATTTTTAGACACTGATTTATTAATTTATTTAGTGAGTTACTTAGAGCACCTCTGTACTGCCTATTTGTTAGGCATGACTCTACCTGGAAGGGAATGACCTGGAGAAATAGCTGAAAGAGTGGTCATTGACCTTGATACCTGCTGACTGGTAAATCATGCTTTTGTAATCTATAATGCTTTTGTAATTATAATCTACAAAATTATGCTTCTATAAAATCTCCCTTGCCTGCTGCCCCATCTTGTGGTGTGAGAGTATACAATGAGAATGCAAACTCACATTGAGACACACAAAGAACTAACTTGAGTTTGGTCTGCCAATGATATCTCCTCTCTTCTATTCTCATGGGTGTCAGAGTGCTTATTCCAGAGAGATACCTGAAACAAAACAAGAGGCATTGATTAAAAAGAGAGTGAAAGGTCACATGGAACACGCAGTGGAAAACAGACTACGGGGGGTAAAAAGAATCAAGGGAGAAAAAAGGAAAGAAAAGGGCAAGAAAAGGCAAGACCTATAGCAATGTCATGTGAAGAATGGTGTAATGAAAAATAATTCTGTATAACCTAATAAAGCTAAAACATAGTGGATAGAGCTGAGTACAGTACAATTTGCAGTCCATTACTTTCATAATTTACAAAACAATGAATTAAGTTGTTGATAAATTTCAAATACCTGAGTGGGTTATAAAAAAAGACAATAGAATTTCCTGTAGTAAATAAAAAGGGTTCTACCATTGAACACAGTGAAGATGGAATCTACCATCCATTCAATAGAAAATTTCCTTTTTGGACTCAATCATGCACTGGTCTAGAAATCAATGCAATATTGGAAATAACAGTTTTCATTTGGAAGGCTGGATCTGGACATTTTCAGAGACATATTTGGAAGTTAGCTGTAGTTCTCTATGATGTTATGTTAGCAAGAGATAAAGTTGGGACAGTGTGCATTGCTTTTGATAATGCATATTCTATGATGGGTAAGAAAGGCATTCTTGTCAGAATGACCTAAGACAGGATCAGTCTTGTTTATGAAATAAAAAAGTAGGAGATATGGACAGCTTTTGTGGTTGCTTGGCAGGAATCTGACATTGGTCAAGGAAAAGGAAATGGGCTTCAGGCAGGAATCTGATATTAAGCTAGAATAAAAAAGTAATTTTGGGGAGAAACCTAAATCTTAGGCTAGAACAAAGAAGTAATTTCAGGTAGAAATCTAAATCTTAGGCTAGAACAAAGAAGTAGTCTTCAGGCATGAAAAGGACTTTGGTCCAGGACTGAGAAGTAGGCTCAGATATTTTATTCATCCTGATAAGCCCTTAGAAACAGTGATCATGGGAATGCCCATGGAACTTTGTTTATTGCCTTACTTGTTCTTTGACTGTTTGTGTTTATTGTGTTGGTTGTTCCTTGACTATGTGCATCTATCATATTGCTAGGTCCTCAACCTAGAACTGACCTTAATACATACATGTAATTAAAATGGTATAAAAGTAAAAATAAATAAATTTATTCATTTAAAAAAGAAATTTTCCTTTGGATAACTAGGGTAGAGAGGGGGCCCTAAGAAGTATCCTCTAATTCTGTTAATTTAAACCCAATTTCTAAAACTACAAAAGAAACAGATAATAGGAAGTAACATTTTGAACATTTTAGTATTTATATGCATGTAAAAATTTGATCTTTCTTTGTGTTTAACACTTGACCCTTCCTACAATTGAAATATTTTACAATCTTTACTCTGTACAAGATCTTGAATAAGTTCACACAATTGTTCAATAGAGATTCTCTGGATCATATTCCAAGTCTGGTGCCTCACATTTCCAAAGCTCCAATAATTCAGGCATCCATTTCTTTTGATATAAGAGCTACAAAGCAAAACAAACTGTAAGTATTATAGGAGATCTACACTCTCTGATCTCAGCTTTTTAGTATTTTTCCACAAAACCCATTCAGTTGACCACAGATTTGAGAAGTAGCAGTATTTCCTTTGCTTTGAAGAAATTGAATAAAAACATAAATTAAAAAAATGTATTTAAAATGAAGTCTGTAATTTTCTATGTATCCAGTTTCTATTTTCTCTATTCTTATTACATAGCTTAAAAGATTTAAGAGGAAAACTTAGCTTCTATCATAGGAGTTGTTAGTAGGTATGCATTTCCTTACCTTTGCTAAATAAAATTTTCCTAAAATCAATACAGTAAATACAAATGTGCTCTGAATTCAGGTTAGACAAGGAAACAAGGGGCAGGATTATAACTCATGAAAAAGCAAACAGCCTGAGGCATGTGAAGAAATTATTCCATGTAATAGTATAGGAAATATGTTTGCAATTATGTTATACAGGAATTATGTTAGACCTTGGAATTTAATGAGCAATTCATAAAGACTGATCAGTTTTTGAGATAAATTGACTGATCACCTAATGTGTAGTAGGATGAAATTGTGTCCAGTGATATGTATAAGGAAGGGTTTTGTTAAGTTTGGTATTTTATGAATTACATTGTGAAATTATTCCTTCAAATCTAACATCTCAAAAACCTGGCTTTGTTCCATCTCTTTCTATACTTGTAGATAACCAACAACAATAGAAAATATGAGTTGGCTGCAGGAATCCTTTTCTGTTTATCATTGCTTATTTTGTGACAATTTATAATATATCCAAAATATAGAGTTAATTAAATAACTGGAGAGCTCTTAGTGCCACTTCAAGGATATTTATATTGGGTTAGGACAAGGAAGTAGGCTCAGGCAAGAATTTGACTTTGAGCTAGGACAAGACTCAAGATGAATACAGCTGAGGAATGTGTTCTTTGTATCTTAATCATCTTGTTAAATCCCTGAATACAGTAAATATGGAGCCTTTGTTTATGCCTTTTCTGCTCTTTGACCTCTTTGTTTTTGCCTTGTTTGTTTTTTGACAACTTTGTTTATGCATTGGAACTGACTGTATTCTTTGCATGTACCTAAAATAATAAAAAAGCAGACTGGGAGAAAAACCCACATCAGTATTTGCTGGGGTCATACTATAATGTCTAATTGTCTTTTCTTTCTTTAATCCTCCCTCCCTCCCTTGTGACCCTCTTGGCTGACTGTGCAAGCTTGGTCAAATAACTGAGTGTTCTGCTATTATTCTCTGTAGAGTGTCAATTAACATTTAGAGATGAGATTATGAACCTTGAGGTTGAAAAAAAACATATTTGAGAAAACAAATTCACACTGGGAAGGTCCTTGGGGGTCTGTAATGGTTATTTCTGGTTGTAAACTTGACTATATTTGGAGTGAACTACAATTCAGAATTAGAAGGCTCACCTGTGATCTTGATCTTAAGAATGGGAGATATAAGTTTCTGACCTGGATCTTGGCATGGAGATCTTGAGGCATAGTGGCTATGAATCCCAGGAGACTAAGAAAAGGATATCTTTGAGTTCAAGGTCGTGTGGGACAAAGCAAGTCTTAGATCCAGGCATGGTGGTTCACACCTTTGGTCTGGGCCACACCTTCTGCTGGAGATCTACATAAGAACATTGGGAGAAGGAAGACTCTCTCTTCTTTGCCCATGTGCCTTGTAGGACTAAGCAACTGCTAGGTCCTTGGACTTCCATTCACAGCTGCTGCTTTCCATTGTTGGGTAGTTGGACTACAGACTGTAAGTCATTAACAAATTCCTTTACTATATAGAGATTACTCATAAGTTCTGTGACTCTAGAGAACCCTGACTAATACAGGGTCCTTGGACAGAAATTTCAATAGATGCTCATTTAAAAGTTCCCCGCATGTTTTCCTCTGTAGATGATAAAAGTGAAGATGTGTTTCATGTTCCTCCTCACAAGTTTATAGAGAACCCTGTTTTTCTGACTTTTCTTCTAAAAAAATAAGCCAAATAAAAAAGTAAGTAGAATAAGAAAAAATAGAATCTATCCTCTTGGATAGCACTCAGGATCCTGCTGGACAACAAATATTGCCATGCTTTTGGTCATCTACACGGTGACAATGATGAGCAGTTTGTTTATTGTGGGGGAAGTGATTGCCTGTCCCTTCTTGGGCATTTCATTATACTTTTTTTCTGCATGTTGTTTATTCCACTGTCTTCTCAATATTATTAATTTTATAGTTACTATGTGATGAAAAATGTGAATTCATTTCCAGTTTGCATGAGACAGATCTTCATAGTACAATTCTCTCATAGGGCTGAAGCCTGCCTTTTGATAATGACTGTCACCTGCAAACTGCCGCACTATTTAATTATCATAAATCAGGCTTATATATGTCCATTGGTAGTGCAGTCTGAGAGAGGGTTTTCATCTTCTCTTGTTTAATGTCTTTTTGTTTTTGTCTTTATTTTGTAAAAGGAGAACAACTTTATGTAACATATGTTGATCGTGTTTTACATTCCAAGACTGAGAGGGACACATCCTCCCTACCTTACAACTCAAACAACCTTAAAGTTTTTCTTTTAGAAACAAAAACAAAACAAAAATAAACAAAATACCCCATAAAACATAAAACGGAAGTAAAAACAAACAAGCAAATGACCAGTGAGACAATCTCCCCACAGAAGCAGAAAGAGATAAAAGTCTACAAGAATACCCCTGAGTTCGTTTTGTGTTGGCCAACTATTCTTGGGCACAGTACCTGTCATGAAGCATGGATAATATACTCAGTGAGACTCCATTGTGGAAAATCGACTTTTTCCTTTGGCAGTGGGTAAAGATTGCAGATAACTTCTTGGTTAGGGTTTCAAACCCTAGGTATACTTGTTTCTTTCAGTTTTGGTACCCCATCTGGCTTGATTTTGTGTAGGTCTTGTTTTTGTGCCATAGTCTCTGTGAATTTACATGTATATTAGTCTTGCTGTCTGGAAGACACTATTCTCTTGAAATCATCCATCACTTCCAACTTTTACAATCTATCACATCATTTTCTGCATCAATTCCTCAGTCCAGACAGGAGGTATTTGATGAAGCTATCTCATTTAGGACTAAGAGCTCCAAAATTTCACTCTGCACATTTTCCAGTTATAGATCTCTTATTAGTTCCCATATACTACAAGATCTGACAATGACTCAGCAAGACTATTAATGTTCTATTAGATCTATCATTAGGAGTCATTTTATTACCATATTTAATTGTCAGAATAATGGTATTAGGGTTTCCCTTTAACTCTATGAACTGTCTAGTCTTAGATTCTTGGGCACTTTAGTAGTATCAAGTATGAGTTTTGTCTCACAGAATGAGTCTAAAATGCCATCTAAATGTGGTAGTTATTTCTATAACATTTGTGTCATTATTGCACCTGCATATATTGTAGGCAGATCACTGTTGATGGCTGTAGAGTTTGTAGATACAGATATTGATGTTTACCTCAAGTAGAATGTAGAGTGCCTCCAGCACTATGAATGGGAGTCAGTATGGGTAAAAGGTCTAGTTAGGTACCAGCTTGTCTTCTCCTTGTTAAATGACATATATGTGCTGACTCAGCAGTAGGGTCTCACCACCAGGTTGTGGGAAGAAACCCACATTAACAATGATCTATGATATTTGAGGGTTTCAATGGGAACACTTACAACAAGATTGTAACCTATTACTGACACTTGAGGTTTTACTTGGCGGCGTAAATTGTTTGTTTGTAACCTTCCTTTCTGTGTCCCAACCACTTCATATGTGGTTTGTACTCTTTACTGTAGCTTGTGACACATACTTCATTAATATTAGTCTTGTTGACAATAGTAAAGCAGTCTGCATTGTGACAACATTTCAAAATCTACTAATTGTGCTGACACTTCTAAATAATTTATCCATTAATATTGGAATGAAACTAAGAGGAATAAATGTTATCTAGAAATTGGGAGTGGGGGTAAGCCACTGCCTGGCATGGCTGTCCTCTGAGAGGCTCTACCAGCAACTGACTGAGACAAATGCAAATATTTTCAGATCAATATGGAAGAGTTAGAGTAAGGGCTGAAGTAGTTGAAGGAACCTGCAACCTCATAGGAAGAACAACATTGCAACTAACCTGGACCCCTCAGAGCTCCCAAAGACTAGGCTAAACATCAAGGAGCATATATGGGCTGGTCTGTGACCTTAGGGCACATGTGTAGGAGAGGACTGTCTTGTATGGCAACAGAGGAATGGATACACTTGAGCCTGTGGAAATTTGATGCCCCAGGGAAGAGGGATGTTGATGAGGCTGAGGTGGGGATATGTGCTCAGGTGGGGGAAGCACCCTCTCAGAGACAGGGGAGAGGGACCAGGAAGGGGATCAACTTTTGAAATGTAAATAAATAAAATAATGTAATAAAAAGAAAAATCATTATAATCCATTTTAATAATAACTAAATTTGGAAAAAAAATACAGGTGAAATTTTTTTCACAAAACTCTGATTTTAAAATTCTAATATTCATTATTTTATCATCATAGAATTCCAATTCTGGATTGGATGTTTCACTTCATGATTTGTCTTTCAACATTTGGTCATTACTCATTCATGTTCATATCATTAATCTTGATAGCAGAAATCATTAGAATTACCAGAATGTTGGCCCATGACTGTAAGCACTTGGGAAGCTGAAGCAGGAGAATTGTTGGTTTAAGACAGTATTTAAACAATTCTGAAACTATTAACAGAAAAGCTCACAAAACACTTTAGAGAAAGATACAATCTAAGGTGTCCTGAAATGGACTCTCTGAGTTCATAACCTAAAATCAGGATGTTTTTCTTTCCTTTTCTTTTCTTTTCTTTTCTTTTCTTTTCTTTTCTTTTCTTTTCTTTTCTTTTCTTTTCTTTTCCTTTCCTTTCCTTTCTTTTCTTTTCTTTCTTTTCTTCTCTTTTTTGTTTAAACTTCTTAAATATTTTAATAATTTTTCTTCTTCCATCTTCTTGACATCTTCCTCATAACCCATTCAACTTTATGTTTTTCTTTATTCCATATCCATCTTTTAAAATATAACATTAAGTACAAAAAATAAAATTCAAAACAAACAAAAACTAAAAAAGTTAAATTAACAAAGGCAACAAAAATCCCATAAAAATAGATTTTCTGAAGTATTAAAGTCAATTATCTCAGCTATAATTTTAAATTTAGTAGAACTTGTTGCAGAAGAGGTCAGTACACACACAGAATTTATTGGAAAGAGCACATAGGTGATATTAGTTCTCTGGGGCATATTCTTTAGAGATTTAACTTGACAGAAGCACACTGGGGGCAATTTGAAGAGATCAGTAAAATATTTAGTATTTCATCATGAAGTTCTTGTAAATAATTTCCTTTGCCTCATAAAAGAATTTTCTTGGGGATTTGGTGTTACCATTGGTTATAAAAAGCCAATAACATGGTACATATAAACCAGACTAAAGCTGTTTTGTGAGCGATCAATAATATAAAATAGAGCCTCTATTTTGTAATTATCATGCACTGTGCACAACTGAAAAATATGCTAAGAGGATTATTTGATTAATTTAATAGTAAACATATGAGCAAAAATGAAACAGAGTCTTAATACATGTTCCCAAATCAGCTTTCAAATTTAATGATTCAACTTATATATTAACTTTTTTTTCTGGATTTCAATTGTGCAGAAATCTGAAATCTACACTCTAACTTGGTTTTTGAAGAATGGAGAATGTTTGCTATGCTCTGTGTGAGCCCAACGAGCTGATTCTATGTGACAAAGCAAGTCTATCTTACATGACTGAATGTTAACTTGTTTAAAGGTATACCTGTACTGATATGTTTGCAGTTTTTCATTTAAAAATAAAAAGATATTTTTCTAGATTTGAAAACAAAACCACAGAAGCCCGAATTGGAATATGTGAACAAAGAAGAAATACAAAACCCAGGTAACATGTCAGTAAAATTATTCCAATGTTTTGTTTTTTGTTGTTTGTATTTTTTTTTTAAAACAAGGTCAAAGAAGCTTAGTTCAATTGTGCCTTTGATGAATAGGTTGGTGACTTATTTCAAACTTTTACATCAGAGACAGTAGGATAGCATGCACATTATCTACTTTATAGAATATTGATAGATTAATAAAATAAAACTTCCTAGAAAATTTATATTGTTTAAATGCATATGACACAAGTGAGAGCATATTGCAAAACATGAATAATATAACATGGACATGATTTGTCTTCACAATAATGTCTTTATCAGATATTTTATAAAATTTACAGAATGCAACTGTTGTTATTATAAATTGTCACCTCCTTGTGAGATTTTACATTTTTTTATTTCTCTGCGGATGTTTCATTCTTTTTAGAATTAATTTAACTGTTATAAAAATATTTATCTTTCAAATTAAAATGTAATGGTCATTTCCCACATTCTCTATTTTTCCAACTCTTTTTCTACTCTGCTTTTTTTGTTTCCAATCCAATATATGGCCTCTATTTCTTCAACTGACTGAACAAGCTGTATTTAGGTATATTATCAATTTAGATATAAATGTATATAAAATCCTAAACATATGTTACAACAACAAAATTAGTAGAGTTAATTTCTCTTTAGTGAGGCAAATGCAAACAATTTATTCAGTGTTGTATCCCCACACTCCATCTCATGGTTAACCCTTATCTGTGCTGAATTATGACTTCCCATCCCTTCCTCCTCCCATCTCTTAAACTACTCTTGTATTATTTCAGTGAATGTGACTAGTCTAAGTACTTCATAAATGTGAGATAATAACATGTATGTACCTTCATGTTGGTCTGATTTAATAATTTGGTATAATTTATTCATTTCACCTATTAATTATAATTCTTTATTGAAATGTAATATTATATTGCTCATCTATTTCCTCACTATTCCCACTTGGAAATCTACTTTGATATTAAACCTTTGTGTGTGTGTGTGTGTGTGTGTGTGTGTGTGTGTTGTACAGTGCTTTATTTATTTGTCTGATGATGGGCAAATAAGATGTTACTACTTTTTGACTAATGTGAATAATTCTGCCTTTAACATCAGTTCAATATTAATTATGGTTTATGTTAAAAATTATTTTATGTATTTGCATGAATGAATTTTTGTCATGAAAATTGCTAGGTAATTATGAAATATAGAACTCATGCTCAGAAATTTATTCTTTAAGTATTAATGGAAATAATTTTGCTTATTAGAGTGGGTAAAGATTTTTATGATGGTTTAAGTATAAAATTTGCATGAATCTTCAAAGAAAGCCATCTGTTTCTGACTGTTCTATAGATCTCATTTCAACTGTCTTAAAAACGTCTGTGCTCAATTGATTTCATAGCTTTAAAATATTAAATTTAATTGTAAAAAGTTTAAGATCCATTAGTAATACATAGGAAAAGAAATACAATGAATTTCTTTATAGTGATGTGTGTGGAAAGAAGGTTCAGCTTCCATAACTGTGCACAATAAAAATATAATCCTCCCAGTCATCCAATGGGAATTCCCCTTTGAGTCATTAAAGGTGAAGGCTCTGGGGAGATTCACTAAGATCTTTTACATGAAGCCATGGCATTTAAAAGTATGTACAGAAACTAATAACAATCAAGAATACCATGAATTTATTTAGTGTTTATGTATCAGGTAAGTTTCTTTACACTATATTTGCATTTAATCCTAGACAGTCTCTAAATGTTACATGTTTTACAGTTATCATGAAATATGTTGTATAATTCACCCAAAGTCAAACAGTTACTTAACATAGATTATGGAGATTGAGAATCCTAATGAGAAATTGGATCTGAACATCTCAACAGTCCCAGGTGCTCTTTCACATGAAGGCAAAGCAAAATTGTTCACAACCATGTATGACACAGGAAACCCACGTTCTTTGATCACTGCTTATCTTGATTTTTCAACAAGTTCATTTTTATTTGCAGATTTTAGAGGTAACATTTTTCTATACTTCAAAAAAATTGAATATTCTATACTTCTATTTTTCTATACTTCAAAGAAAACACATAATATTTAAAGAAGTCATATTTAGGATGAGAAATCCAATGATCTGATTTAATTTTTAATTGGAGCATGTATAGATATATTATTACCATGATTATTGTCCTATATTTGAGGAGCACTATTATTTTCAAAGGATATAACTCTCCTTATAGAATAATATAAATAAAAATGCACAAGCTTTCCTTGTGTGTTTTAACAGTGTCTAGATTACTTTTCTGCAACAATTGAAATTTCATCACTTACACTTGAAGAAAACAGTTATTTAAAAATATTTCTAGTATTTTATGCCCTCATATTCTATGCAATTTGTTTATCTTTTATGAAACTGGCTTTTGCAAGTCTCTTTTATATATCTTATTTGCCATTAATCAGGTTTACATATTTAAAGCATCCATTAATAATTATTTGTTAAGTACTTATAACTCTGGAAATATTACCAATGTTTATAAAATGTTTCTTTATTTAATGAAGCCTAATATTGATTTAGAAAATGCATAAAATTGAGAGGACAGAATAAGTACAGAATATCAATTTGCAGTCTTTGTGAGAGATTGTCTAAAGAAAGCCACTTTGGGGGAATCAGAAGACCCTTTTACCCTTAAGTTTGTGAAAATCAGGTAGAGTATAATGAGAGGAGAATCCATTTTCTGATGTGTTGCAGGTGTAAGTAGTGTGAAAATGCTCAGAAAGTCTCCACAGTCTTTCTCAGTTAGTGGTGGGAGTTCCAATTCCATATCCATTCTGTGATTCTTTTTAGTTTCTATATAGTTCTCGTGTATATAGTTATACCCACTGTGAGTTTGTGTGTGTAGTGTTTTTGTCGTGTTTGGCTAATACTATTTCACTTGAAATTACCACTAGTTCTGACCCATATACATTCCTGTCCCTTTTCTGCAGCAAAACCTTTGCCTTGTAAAAAGATGGTAGATATAATAGTAAATAATAATAATAAATTACATATGGCATCTCAGTTAGTGCTAAGACTCTACAATCTCCATTTTTTCTGAATGCCCAAAAATTGTGTGTTTCTCTATGAATTTTTATCTACTGCAGAAAGAAGCTTCTCTACTGAGGTTTGAGATATGTATAAGTATATGAATATAAAGATAAAAATCTATGAGACAATTTGTGCTATATCATATGAGCAGTTAGCCAATTATAAAATTTTGGTCATGGAACTTAAGATCACTTCAAATTCAACATCGGGTCTGTCTGCAGGCTTTGACATCTGAGTGAGTTCAGCACTCTCAGAACAACATATGGAAAAGAGGAACAATGTGACTGAATTTATCCTCCTGGGCCTCACCCAGAACCCAGAGGGCCAAAAGGTTCTGTTTGTCACATTCTTGCTCATCTACATTGTGACAGTAATGGGCAATCTGCTCATCATGGTGACCATCATGACTAGCCAGTCCCTAGGATCCCCTATGTACTTTTTTCTGTCTTATTTGTCATTTATAGATACTGTCTATTCTACTGCCATTGCTCCCAAAATGATAATTGACTTGCTCTATGAAACAAAGACCATCTCCTTCCGGGGTTGTATGACTCAAGTTTTTATAGATCATTTATTTGCTGGAGCTGAGGTCATTCTTCTGGTGGTGATGGCCTATGACCGTTATGTGACCATCTGTAAACCTCTTCATTATTTGACCATCATGAACCGACGGGTGTGTGTTCTTATGCTCTTGGGGGCCTGGATTGGTGGCTTTCTTCACTCATTAATTCAATTTATCTTCATCTATCAGCTTCCTTTCTGTGGTCCAAACATCATTGACAACTTTCTGTGTGACATTTATCCTTTGCTAAACCTAGCTTGCAGCAATACTTACCTCATTGGGCTTTGTATGATTGCTAATGGAGGGGCAATTTGCACTGTAACCTTCTTAATTCTTTTAGTTTCCTATGGAGTCATTTTACACTCCCTTAAGTCACATAGTCTGGAAGGGAAGCGCAAGGCTTTGTACACATGTGCTTCCCATATTGCTGTAGTCATTTTATTCTTTGTTCCCTGTATCTTCTTGTTTGCAAGGCCCACCTCCACATTTCCTATTGATAAGTGTGTGACTGTAGTTCTAACTTTAATTACTCCCATGTTGAACCCCTTAATCTACACTCTGAGGAATGCAGAAATGAAAAATGCCATGAGGAGACTTTGGAGCACTAAAGTCACTTTTGTAGGAGAAATGTATTCTTTCTGCCGACCATGACATTTGTTCTTTCATGAAAAGAAGGAATAATTGCCTTGAAGTATATCCATTTTCATTGTTATTCTTTTTATGTATATTATTTGTTCTGAAACAGTGATCTTAATTAATGTTTAAATGGATTACGATTTATCCTTAAAGAACAAGGATATTGTACAGACTTAACACCAACTAATGTAAGTTTTTTGATGGACTATAACTTTGCCTTTCCATATACTTTCAATTTTTAAATTTATTTTATGAAATTTAAATTGTGTTTTTCTTGAAAAGTTATATTTATAAAGTAATATATGATGCTTTGTTTGGAACATGTATTAGAAAAAGTTTTAATAAAACTAGTTGACATCTTTACCTCATCTTTTTTGTGTATTTTTCTATTTCCATAAAAACCCCATATTTATGTTTATATGCTATGATATATTACAAAACAAAATATGATTTTGGAGAATAGATTCTCTTTAGCCCAAAGATCAAGTACATTTCCAATTTGAGATTCAAAAATATTATTTAGAGCATATATCAGCAGTGTAGAAAGGTGCTGTTTTATCTGCAGCTGTCTCAACATTTGTTAGTTAATTTAAAAAAATTTTAAATAGCTGAGTAGTATTCCATTGTGTAGATGAACCACAGTTTTTGTATCCATTCTTCTGAGTTGTTTTCAGCTTCTGATTATCACAAACAAGGCCGCTATGAACATAGTAGAACAGGTGCCCCTGTGGCATGGTGGGGCATCTTTTAGGTATATTCCCAAGAGTAGTATTGCAGGGTCTTCAAGTAGATCTATTTTCAATTTTCTGAGGAACTTCCAGGTTGATTTCCAGAGTGGTTGTACCAGTTTTCAATCCCACCAGCAATGGACTAGTGGTTCTCTTTTTCTACATCCTTGCCATCTTGTGCTGTCCCCGGAGATTTTGATCTTAGCCATTCTGATTGGTTGTAAGGTGGAATCTCAGGGTAGTTTTTATTTGCATTGCTCTGATTACTAAGGACTTTGTACATTTCTTTAGGTGTTTCTCAGCCATTTGAGATTCCTCTGTTGTGAATTCTTGGTTTAATTCTATACCTCATTTTTAATTGAATTGTTTGGGGTTTTGGTGGTTAGCGTCTTGAGTTTTTAAATATTTTGGATTATTTATATATTTTATATATCAGCACTCTATTAGATATGGGGTTAGTGAAGATTTTTTCCCAATCTGTAGGTTGCTGATTTGTCTTATTGGCTATGTCTTTGCCCTACAGAAGCTTTACAGTTTCATGAGGTCCCATTTATTAATTCTTGATCTTATAGCATGGGCCATTGGATTTCTATTTAGAAAATGTCCCCTTGTGCCAATGAGTTAAAGGCTCTTTCCCATTTTCTCTTCTATTAGACTCAGTGTATCTGGTTTTATGCTGCGGTCTCTGCTCCACTTGGACTTGATCTTTGTGCAAGGTGACAAATATGCATCAATTTTCATTTTTCTACATATCGACAGCCATTAGACCAGTTCCATTTGTTGAAGATAATTTGTTTTCCATTGTATATGTTTGGCTTCTTTGTCAAAGATTAAGTGCCTTTAAGTGTGTGGTTTTAATTCTGGGTCTTCAATTCGATTTTATTTAGTCAATGTGTCTGTCTTTGTACCAATAACATGTAGTTTTTAATCACTATTTCTCTGGAGTAAAGCTTGGGGTCAGGGATGGTGATTTCCCCAGGTATTCTTTTATTGATAAGTATTGTTTTTGTTATTCTGTTTTTTTTTTCTTGCCTTTCCAGATGAATTTGAGATTTGCTCTTTTCATGTCTTTGAAGAATTGTGTTGTGATTTTGATGGGGATTGCACTGAATCTCTAGATAGCCTTTGGCAGAATGACCATTTTTACTATGTCAGTTTTGCCAATCCATTAGCATGGGAGATCTCTCCATTTTTCTGAGGTCTTCTTCAGTTTCTTTCTTGACATCCTAAGTTTGGCAGTCAAATGGGTACAAAATATCATCCTGAGTGAGGTAACTCAGACCCAAAAGGACATGCATGGAATATACTCACTAATAAGTGAATATTAGCCTAAGAAATAGTCCAGAATACTCAAGATATAGTCCATAGAACTCAAAAAGGTCAACAAGCTGAAAGACCCAAGTGAGGATGCCTCAGTTCCACTTGGGAAGAAGAAGAAAGCAACCACAAGTGGGAAGGGAGGGAGGTACCTGAGAGGGAACGGGGGTTGGTGGGAGAGGGGAACATGATCTGGTATTGGGTGGGAGGAAAAGGACTGAAACCCTGAAGGTCACTAGAAAGAATGGAAACAGGCTACCTTAGGAGGTAGGAGGTTGGGGGGGGACCCTCTAAAATGTACCAGAATGTACCAGAGACCAGGGAGGTGAGAGACTTTCAGGACTCAAAGGGAGGGACTTTAGATAAAATGCCCTACCTTGGGGATAGGGAACTTGTAGAGCCTACCTGCAGCAGAAAGACAGGGCATCAAGTGACAGATGGGGTTGCCATCCAACAGTCAAAACTCTGACTCACAAATGTTCCTGTTTGAAAGAACTTCAGGGATGAAAATGGAGAGGAACCTGAGGAAAAGAAGGCTCAGCAACAGGCCCAAAGTTGGATCCAGTTCAAGGGGAGGCCCCCCAAGACCTAACACTATTACTAAGGCTATGAAGTGCTCACAAAAAGGGACCTATCATGATTTCCCTTTGAAAGAGCAAGCAGCTGAAAGAGTTAGCTGCAGATATTTTCACCCAATAAATGGACAAGCTGCTGACTCCTGTGATTGTATTAGGGAAAACTGGAAGAAACTGAGGAGGAGGGCAACTGTATAGAAGGACCAGCAGTCTCAAACTGGACCCTCAGATCTCTAAGATACTTGAACACCAACAAGACAGCATACACTAGCTGATATGAGGCCCCCAACACATATACAGCAGAGGACTGCTGGTCTGGATTTATTCAATGAAGATGCACCTAACCCTCCAAAGACTGGTGGCCCCAGTAAGTTTAGAAATCTGGTGGGGTAGGGATTGGGGGATGGGAATATCATTATGGAGACAGGGGAGCAGGGAGGAGGTATGGGATGTGGAGGGTGGACTGGGAGGGGATTAAAATCTGTAGTTAAAAATAAATAAATAGGGATAGTGGTTTTTTGGGGAGGAGAAGTGGAGAAAGAGGATGACATGTGAAATGTAAATAAAATATCCAATAAATAAATAAATAAGATCAAAACAAATTTTTATTACATTTAATCTTTTACAGTCCAGTCATTATGCTCCTCCTGCTCTATCTTCCCACAGTTCCTCATTCCATTCTTCCTCCCCTCCCCACCATCTCCAAGAGGGTGGCCCCTTCCTCCCAGACCTCCCTACTCCTTTGGGCCTCAAGTCTCTCCAGGTTTAGGCTCGTTTTCTCCCACTGGGGCCAGACCAGGCAGCCCTCTAGCTGTATATGTGTCAGGGGCCTCAGACTACCTCATGTATGCTCCCTGGTTGGGGCTTAGTGAGAGATCTCAGAGGTCCAGGCTAGTTGAGGCTGCTGGTCTTCCTATGGGGTCACCCTCCTCCACAGATTCTTTCCCTAGTTTAATCACAGGGGTCCCAGACTTCAGTCCAGTGGTTGGGTGTAAGTTTCTGCATCTGTCTCAGTCAGTTGCTTGTTGGGCCTTTCAGATGAGAGCCACGCTAGGTTCCCGTCATTAAGCACACCATAGCATACATAATTGTGCCAGGCATTGGAGCTTCCACTTGAGATGAATCCCAAGTTGGACCTTTCAATGGACCAACTTTCTGCATTTTTGTTCCTTCAGTTATTTTAGACAGGAACGATTCTGGGCCAGATTTTTTGACTGTAAGATAGTAAACCCATCCCTCCTCCACTTGATACTCTTTCTTTCTTTCTTTCTTTCTTTCTTTCTTTCTTTCTTTCTTTCTTTCTTTCTTTCTTTCTTTCTTTCTTTCTCTTTCTTTCTTGTGTTCTCTCTCTCTCTCTTTACTTTTTTATTAAGGTTTGTTTACTCTCATTTATTCCTTTTTAAAAATTTATTATTTTACTTATTGACATTTCAAGTGTTATCACCCTTCCCAGATTTCCCTCCACAAACTCCCTATCCCCTGCATTTACTTTTGTCAGGAGGAATTCTGGATTAATATCTTTGAGATGGGTGGGTGGCTGCATTCCTCAACTGGGGGCCATGCCTATCCACTGGATATGGTCTCTATAAGTTCTCTCTCCCCTTTATAGGGTATTTCCTTAATGTCCTCTTATTGAGTCCTGGGAACCTCTTGGGTTCCTGGAATCTGGGATGTCCTAGTGGCTATCTCCACTTCCCATTCCTCCCTGCTACTTTCCTTCTTTCAGATTCCTGACCCTCTCTCTGTATTTCTCCCCCATCTCCTCCCTTATCTGAACCACTCCTCCTTTTTCCTTCCCCCTCCTGTCTCCATCCTAGATCCTTCTCTCCCTCTACTTCCCGAGATTATTCTTTATGCCCTTCTGAGTATGACTGTAGCATTCATACTTTGGTAACCACCTAGCCTTCATGGCCTTGTCATCAGCTCTTGCCTCCAGGTTCTTGCACTGTGTGAGTTACTGCCCTGATTTTTCTCACTGATAGACTGTATAAGCTTAAAGGAACCCTTTCTTCCTCAACTTACTTTGCTCATCATCACAGTCACGGTAACTGAAATACAGAAGCATTGTCAGACTGCCTTCTAATATTTATGTTTATATCTATTGCTTAATGTCACTTACATCCTTGAACAGAGAAGTTTCTACTATTGCAGGTAGCTATTAATTAAGAGAATCATAACCAAAGTGTTGAGAATAAGTTACAGTGAGTGCTTAGTAAGAAATGGATCTTTTATATCATTATTGTCCTACAAGTATCAAGGCACATCATTTGCACAAAGTTAATGTAGGGTTCTGAGAAAGAAGAGGAATGCTGTGACAAAACATGGCATATCACATTAAATTACTGAATATGTGAATCCAAAGAAGTCAACAAAATGCTTCTTTTAACAAAATGTGCATAATATTAAACCAATGACAATGTGGAAAAGAGAGATATCAATTAGCTGGTTCTCTTCATCTATGAGTAGAATCTTGTGAGAGTTCTCCATCTACTTTGAAATGTCAACTAGTGCTTTGTATAGGACTTGTTAAGGTGGTCACATGATTATTGTTTCATGAGTACATCTCTCTGTGTTAAAGAGAAGACACCATCTTGAAGCAGACATTTTGGTTATTTGGTTTTTACAAAGTTATTCAACAGAGCTCTTGAAATGTTAGCAAAAGAAATGAGTGAAAGGAATGAAATAAAAGTATGCAATTAGGAAATGAAGCAGAATATTTCATGTAACAAGATTGTTTACATCAGACCCTGAAGTCTCTCTGAGAAAATTCTTAGATACGTTAAGTAATTTCAAGAGAGAAGCAGATATAAAGTCAACCTGGCATACAGTAGGAAGAAAGATATCATCATGGGCTTTGGAGGAAGGATTTAGAGTTGGATGTTATAAGGATGCATTGTATAGATGTATGCAAGTTACAGAGAATAATTTAAGTTTAAAAAACATGAATCTCAAATCTTGGTCCTTGGTGCTTAGAATTAGTGTGACTACTCTTGAGTGCATTTCTGGTAATACTCTATCTTCCTTGATTTTTGACACTTTTATTGTGTAATCTCTTCTAGCTTCTGTCACTTTCTTGTCTAGGCAATGTTCATTTCTCTGAAAGCAATTAAAATTCTACAAATATCCACAGTGTCTTTGATTATTAATGTGTATTATATACTTGATTTGTTGTATTGTATAGGTTTTTAGAATATATGTAAACATTTAAATTTATGGAGTTGAAGCTTCCATGTAATTTAAATTACATTTGACTATTAAGGATGAGATGTTTAAAAAATTATATTGTATCACATTTCAATAAAGTTGGGTTGGACATGTGAGTACTATATCATCTAAACTGTATCAAAACTCGTAGTAAGTTGATAAGCAATTGTTTGTGATATATTTTCTTTTAAAGCATATCTGCCCTACAGAAAGCCTTGAACTTTTGTTTCATGTCAGTGCATTCTGGATTTAAAGTTTCAGTTCCATGTTGACCGAGAAATTGGTTCTTAGACAACCTAACATTTTTGCTTTTGATGGACAATTTATTATTTATTGTTATGCTTCTACTTTAATCTACTTGATTTTACTGACATGTCTTCCCAGGTACTTCTCTGAACATACAAACTACATTGTATGGAGTATGTAGAAGACACAAGTTCTCTGGGGCGTGGATCCTTGGATAATTTGATTTGGAGCAAGTACTTTGGGGAGTGCTTGAACAATTCAGTGAAATATTTTGAGGTTCATCATTAAGTTCTTTTTCCTTGTTGAAGCATTCTCTTTGGGAATTAATGTTGCTTCAAGATATAAACTAAAACCAATTACATACTAGACACAAGCTACGTTGGTGCAGACACGTAAATGCCACAGGAATGCCAAAAACCTCTAATTTTAAGATTATTCAGTACTATGTATATGTGACTAAATGTATTATAAAAGTCTTATTTTTGAGTAAATGAGTGAAGCTTAATTTGTTTTGACAAATTCTTAACAAGACTTCTCACATGAGATGGCACAACAAGTAATTCAATTGTATTTTTGAAGTCAAATATAGGTAAATCCATGATTTAAACTAAGATGTATTTAAATGAAAAGAATATAGTTATGTTTTGTGCAAGCTAAAGGAGCTATATATCTATGTGAGTAAGATTTAAAGTCTCAGTAACTATGTGTGCTCTCATCCTGTTCTTGCCATTATACCTGGATTGATATAGTCACAATATAATCTTAACATCATCAAACTAAATTATGATTTTCAGGGATCAAAGGCATTATTGTAGATATACAGGTTTAAAACAAGTGGCTAAAGAGGAAATAGAAAACCTAGTTAACTTATTTATGGGAAATCACTACTTATTTTGAATAAGTTGCACCAACATTAAATATGACTTTAAGTTATATCCAAAGAGTTTCATGCCAAGGCCAATTTTATACAGTAGTACTAGAAAAAAAATACAATTGCAATAACATCTTCAAATATTGTATTATGTTTTGAAATATGTTTTAAGATAGAGAAAACCTATGGTAAAGCATAATAAGTACCATGTCATGCATATATTTTATAGTAATATTTCATAATATAAAGTATATATTTTAATTGGAGATCATAACACATTTTAATGAATTGTCACTGTACTTATGGTATTTTAAAATGCTTAGATGCTCTGTAAATGTTTCATTATTTTTGATTTTGGTAAAATATACCACACACTGTTATGCAACCATCCATCACTGTTGTACTTTGTGAATATGCACATATTTTAAAAACATTTCTATTTGGGGTATAAAGTAAATTTGCATTTATTTTTTGCTCATTTACATCTCTAAGGAAGTTTGACATTAAATTAATTTAAGATGAGCATTTAATGGACAATCAAACTGTTCTTGAATCAACTGCTGCTATTTATGTGTTAGGTACCTCATAGTGTATAATCAGAAAGGCTATATCTAAACATTGACACAAAATTTTCTGATTTATAGTGTAGATATTATTTCATATAAGTATGTAAATATAGCCTTAACATGTTATATTTTTACTGTATTCTTTTACAGATGAAACACTCAAGTATCTGCCAGAAAGGACTTCCAACGTTCACTATTATTGTAGAAAGAAGTTTTTAAAAATGAATCAGACAACAGGGGAAGAAGTTCAAACTATCTGAGTAACCAAGCATGGGAGAATTGGTGAGAAAGTTGCTACATTGTAGCATGAAGTGTGGAATCATTTCAAAATCAGCTGCTCTCATCTGCAGCCTCTGACATCTGAGTGAGTTCAACACCTTCAGAACATATGGAAAAGAGGAATAATGTGACTGAATTTATTCTCCTGGGCCTCACCCAGGACCCAGAGGGCCAAAAGGTTCTGTTTGTCACATTCTTGCTCATCTACATTGTGACAGTAATGGGCAATCTGCTCATCATGGTGACCATCATGACTAGCCAGTCCCTAGGATCCCCTATGTACTTTTTTCTGTCTTATTTGTCATTTATAGATACTGTCTATTCTACTGCCATTGCTCCCAAAATGATTATTGACTTGCTCTATGAAACAAAGACCATCTCCTTCCGGGGTTGTATGACTCAAGTTTTTATAGATCATTTATTTGCTGGAGCTGAGGTCATTCTTCTGGTGGTGATGGCCTATGACCGTTATGTGGCCATCTGTAAACCTCTTCATTATTTGACCATCATGAACCGACGAGTGTGTGTTCTTATGCTCTTGGGGGCCTGGATTGGTGGCTTTCTTCACTCATTAATTCAATTTATCTTCATTTATCAGCTTCCTTTCTGTGGCCCAAATATCATTGACAGCTTTGTTTGTGATATGTATCCTTTGCTAAAACTTGCTTGCACCAATACTTACCTCATTGGGCTTTGTATGATTGCTAATGGAGGGGCAATTTGTACTGTCACATTTTTAATTCTCCTAGTTTCTTATGGAGTCATTTTACACTCTCTTAAAGCACATAGTCTGGAAGGAAAACGCAAAGCTTTGTACACATGTGGGTCCCACATTACTGTGGTTGTTTTATTCTTTGTTCCATGTATCTTCCTATACGCAAGGCCTACATCCACATTTCCCATTGATAAGTCTGTGACTGTGGTCTTAACTTTCATAACTCCGATGCTGAACCCCCTAATTTACACTTTGAGGAATGCCAAAATGAAAAATGCCATGAAGAGACTTTGGAGAAAGAAACCTAGCTCCATTATAAGTGGGTTATATCATTCTTAAAAAGAAAACCCAGGATATTTATTATTTTACAGGAAAAAAAAACAATTTTATTTCTGACATTTACCTTTTTTATTATTGATCTCTTTTGCCTATTTAGAGACTTATTTAAAACATGCATTAAAATTAATATTTAAGGTGATAACATTCTCTCTTCAGTGAATAGGCTTGTAAAAGCTTAAAACTTTATAAGTGTATTCAGTCACCCTAAATTAAGATTTATTTTAATACCAATTCAATTTTATTTTTTTTATTTTGAGTTTCAAATTTATTTTAATATTTATGTAATAGTTCCTCACTAATCCTTTTCTGAATTTATAAATAATTTACTCAGTGTACTTAGAAATATTAACACTTCCAGATACCCATCTAAATTGTGTTAACCATAAGCAACTTCATCAGAGACTCAACACATACTATATCCATGACTATAATCCATGTATAAGATGCTGTTAATTCAATGGTGGAGAAAATAAAAGTAGTATAGGTAATTTATTCCTGAGATAAGAGCCCAACATGGACAATTAGAAAGTGTGTAATTATTAGAATTAGAGAGTCTAGGCTCTGGATAACATTTTGAAAATGCTGAGGACCATGGTTTCTCCATTAATGCTGTCATAGAGTTAGGGAAGCTAATTCCTGAAGAATATCTTCCACTCCCATTTATCAAGTTCATTTCCTGACTTGGTTGTATATAGAGTCAATATAAACCTTTTAAAATTGTGCTTTCTAAATTAAATTCTTTAATTACCACACCAAGTTTTGTCTTTTAGTTATTATATGAGATGAGAATAAAGCTTAATTTCTCACCATAAATTAATTTTCTTAAGCCATCTCTCTAATGATAACTCTGCAACACCAACCTTCTACAATAATTTGTTTTACAATATTTACTGTATGCAGAGTCTGAACTACTGCACAGGGTCAGACACCTGAGGTGTCTTCAGTTTGCTCAGTGTTTGGTCATCTAAAAGACCAGATCCTCATCATTATTTTATCAGATGTCTTCTGATGATCAGAAATTGGTACATAGCTCAGCTGGGCACTTCTACAAAAGCCCAGCATCTCATGAAGCTTAGTCATAAACTGACTGGCTTTCAGACCATCTGTAAGTTTCTCCAGTCACATGTATAGTATATCTTGAACAGTGGGACTAAAATAGGTGATTTCCTTGGACCCCAACTCCCCTTGTTATGTGGTCTTTCCAAATATTCTGTGAGGCATGTGAGCTTCAGAGTAATGGGCATTGTATATGGTATCTCAGAGCTCAAAGAGACCTTACAAAGGTAAGTCAAGTAGAAGCTGCGCACTTTACACCCAACCTTAGATGTTATATAGAATCTCCTCTGTTATATATCATCAGTTTGGCCAGTCATGAAGTACATTGTGTGTTCAATCAGCTACAGCTAGACCATGGCTTTTGATATTAAAAGTGATAATATTTTATAGAAGCAACTAAACAGGGTTCTGCTTTAAAAATATTTAATCTGTTATATCTTTTCTCCCTACTGAAATACCTATCCTCTCAAATGTACTATAAACTCAGCTGTATTCTCTATAGGTACTTTAGACATCTATAAGAAATCATTAGATACGAAGAAGGCTTAGGAGTTCCTCTCATTTTAGAAGTCCCATGATTGAGGATTCTGTTTGTCCTTAGATGTTGTTCTTTGAGTTCTCTGAATTGGAACACTTGTGAACTGAGGGGAAAGTAAATGATGTACATTGAAAACACTTCCACAGTAGTGTTGTAACCTTCTTGGGTGCATGTGATGGTTAATATTAATTCTTGATTATAGCTTGAGATGGCTATGAGAACAGTGATTCACATTTCTGGATGTGTCTAAGACAATACTACCAGAGTTGATTGGCATGTAAGACAGCATCTGAGACTGGAATTTCACCCCGGGGTTAGGAAGCACCATCTAATAGGCTGGAATTTGAAGAGAAGGAAAGTAGATTTAAGAGGATCTTGTTACACTGGGTATAATATTGGTCTGAGTATATCTTTGTTTTCTGTAGTTATGAGATTCTGCATTACCAAAGTCCATAGCAATGGAGCCATACAATACTGAAGGGTGCCCCTGAAATAATAAAATAAAATAAAATAAAATAAAATAAAATAAAATAAACTCATTTTTTACTTAAAATCATTTCTCTTAAGTGTTTTGTGACAGCAATGAAAAGTTGAGTAGCATAGTGTATGTTGTTTAATTTTTAATATTTCCACAAACTAAAAGTTCCACAACTTTTGCTCCCATATTTGAATTTCTTTTCCTCTTTTGAGATCTACACTGGTCTCCATAAGTGGTGAAAGGTGTGCAAAGGTTTAGATTACTAGTTTTTGAAATCTGTTCCTTATAAAAGCAGAAAGAGACTAGACCCTTGACATATATACATTTGGTGGACGGAGCAGAGAAACAGTCACACTTTATTTTTTCTCTCAGCCTTTTCATGCCATCTTAAACTAAAATTCTTTATAAAATTACCTCACAGATAAAATGTTACACAAAAGGGAGTTATGGAAAGATATTGAGTAACCTTAATGCACTGTTTTATTCTATAAGCTCACAAGTTCAAAGCAACAGTTTCATATGGCCTTACTTTATTATCACAATGCACAGATATATCTTGGATTTGAGCTAGAATGGATGTTTTTCCTTGATCACAAGTCTGTCCCAAGCCTATTTATCTTTTTAGTGCAATTTATTAAAGTTCACTGCATGCTTTATTATACAGCCTTTACTTACTATTCTGTGAGGAGGAAGCACATTCTATTCTTCATTCTAACTATATTACATCTTCCTGATAAAAAACTAAAGCCATTTTCTTTAACTTTTTTTCCTAAAATTATTTAAATCAATTCAGGAATTCTATAAAGTCATTAATTTATCTAGACAGCATTAATTTAGGAAAGTACATCTCCATGTTGATCTGCAGGAAATCTTCTCAACAGGGTGGGCTGATGCCTAGGAATCATTAAGCTATGTAATAGTGGCAGGAAAGCCATATAAGTAGTGAGAAGCAATCCTGGGTGGAACTCTCTGGGGCTGTGCCTCTCCACAGTGTACCCCTTGCCGCCATGAAAACCAGTGTGCTATCTCCAGAAAACTTACTTGCTTGTCATAGCCTTTCCTAGATGGGTTTTGTCAGCTGATCACGTAAAACTGAATGTGGGGGCAACCTTTAGGTTGTGGGCAACCTAACAGCAGCCACATCCTCAAAGAAAATTGACTCAACTTATCAATAGCTAGTTGTTCTTCAGGTAGAGATGAAGCATTGAGAGCCCCTTTCTGATACATGATGGCATTCTAATAATTGTTTGGTGTTGAGAAGGTGTTTAAAGATGCTGTAAGTTTATGTTGTGTATCAGCAATATCATGTCCAGAAGAGAGCATTTCATAGTTTTTCTCCCTATGTTCTACTTTCTACACTCTTCCTGGCCCCTTTATCATTATTTACCTGGATCTTTGGCTTGGAGAAGACTGATATAGATGATTGAAGGATTACTGAACACTCACAGTCACTTATTCTCAACAATATCGTTATGATCTAGGATAATTGATGAGTCACCATTTTTCGAGTTAAATAATTAAATTTCAAGAAAAAAACTCCACCTCTATAGTTAGCAGCAGAAAAATCTCACATATAATAAACAGGATCAGACATAACCAGCAGCTGAAGAAAAACTTTTATTGGCAGTGAGGAATCATATACCACAGAAAAAGACTTTCCAAAGTAGGGGTAGCAGAATGCAAGAAGCTGAAGCCTAGCTTTTTCTTGGGGACTGGGAGATTGCAAATTCTCTGAAAGTTCTTTCCTCTCTAATTTAGTATCGGTCAGTTTGAAGAAAGATAGGATGTCTATGATTGATTGGTCCACAAACTGTGATTGTGTCCTGATCTGGCCTTGAGCATGCTAAGCCGGTCCATCAGCAGGGAATCTATAGACAGGAGAAAAGGGAACACAAGACCTTTGTTTTAAGTTGCCAGGATTTGTCTCAGGTCATGAGAGTGAGAAATAAGCCTGTCATTTGGGAAGTTTATAATCTTTATCCTCCATTTCTGGTCTCTCCTCATATCACTCTGCTTTTTAGTCAGTCTTTCTAAATAACACTACCTCAACATACATAGTTTTAAGTCTCTGGTTATTCACTACCCACAGCTATAAGAAGAATCTCTAAGCAAGGTTGGGAAGACTAGAAATCAAAAACACAAATATTTAGAAGTAAATTTAATTACATGACCATCTATTTAAACAATGTGAGTTGATGCACAACTATATATATATATATCCTATGCTTCCTTTGCCATGGACATTTGACTATGTTTCAAACATGAAATGCTTCCTGTGGAGCAGACCATTAGTCCAGTATAAAGGTGGTTAGTTTTATGTGCAGCTGTGGATACTTTATGATACAATACTAACTTGCTAGGCAAGATGTATCCATTGGTACAACAGTGACATGGCTGTTATAGGGGTAATCCAGTGTGTTCTGATTAGGTATGATGCCAAGTGTGGGGTGGTGGGCTGTGAGAGGCAGCTGGGTACCTGATCGAGCACAGACATCAAACCACAGATACTCTAAAGAGACAATACGAGTTTGGCCTTGTTCCTGGGCCCTGGTTCCTTTCACTCATCCACAGCCCCTCCTAAAGAAAGTTTTGTGGCCTTTGGTCATGTAGCACAGGTAGAGAGTGTGACTACAGGCTTTAGAGTTTCAAGAGATCTCCATATTAGTGAGATACCTAAAGGCCAGAGGGCGTAGCCAATTAAGTATTCCCTCCCAGGCCTTCCTCCTTGCAAAAGATATTTAACCTCAGGCCTGCCCTGAGGAACTGGGGCTCAGCTTCATCCATTTCCTGCCATAACAATAAACCTCTTAAATCCATGGACATCCTCTTGTCTTTGGGGCCTGCCTTGGAGAACCTTAGAAGGGGCCTTCAGCCAATGAGCTGCCGCCTAATCTCCCACCAGAGGACTTCTCTACATTCCAGTTATGGAGGCCTGACAACTCAAGCAAGCTAGCAGAGCCAGCAATGACTCAGCCAAGTGAATCACCTTGGTGCTGGTGCTTCTCTCCCTCGTCCCTCTCATCTGCGGGCCAGTCCAGCCCTTATGCCCTAGCCACTCAGTCCTTCTGTGTTCTCCCAGGGGTGTCTGGGAGCCCAAGGGCTGAGACCAGTCGGTCTCCCACCATCTGTCTCGGCTTGGAGACAGACCCAAGACTCAAGAGCTCTGCCCCTGTGGGACCTCAGAGTGAGATCTCCCCATGCCGAGAGTGGAGTTCTGTGACTTCTCACAGTCCAACTTCTGCCTGGTGCCACATGGAGTGAACTCAGTTAAATTCCCTTGCTTCTGCTGGAACCACAACTCTTTTAAACAGAACCCATACCCACACACAAACTACAGCCCTACACCCAAGTGGAGTATTTTATGGCTGTTACTATGGACATGGTCAAAGGTACAAGGCTTGAGAAGCAGTAGGTCTTAGGGGTGACCGATTGCTTTTGTTTTCTATATGTCTCTGTGTAGCAGGAGATACTGGAAAGAAGCATACGGCTGGCTCCTTGCTTAGCCATCAAGTTCCTATACTAAGCCCATTTTGTCTAGGCAAGCACTCCTGCAGAGCCAGAGCTCCTGAGCTGGTTCTGCTGTGCTACTCTCTCTAGCTTGCTCTTGTAGTAACAATTCCCTGTGCTTCCAGCTCCAGTTCACTCATCCCTGGAGCCACTAGTTCCTTCACAGCCATAACCACCCGGTTGTCAGTGGATCCACCTTCCAGTAACCCAGTAAGTCAATACTCTAGGTGCTTAAAGTTAACCAATGGATTTACATATATTTCAATAAAAACCTCAATACATTAAATACCCACACAATTTAGAAAGATATCCCAATTTTCCTAACCTTTAGATTTCATATCTGCTTATTTACTTGAAAACACACTGGTTGATCCTCTGACATCTTGCCTTCTTTCCTTTGTGTGTCTTCCTGAGTTTCTGTCTCTGCCACCCGTAGCTCAGCCTCCTTTTTCCCTATCTAATCACAGGCCTTCCACTGCAAATATATTGGATAGAAAAATTTCTGTCACAGCTGTGTGGTCAAACATCTTCCTAATATTTATATTTATCAGATAGTCTAGTGTCAGCTTGATCATCTTCTCTGTACTAATAAACAGAATATAATATAAAATGTCTGGTCAAGGGACTGGTAATATGCTGCTTCTAAGGACTTGGCCCTCAAAGCAAGTTCCATATTTTCTGTTCCGACTCTCAGAAGTATTGCAGAAGAGAAGCACCTAAAGAAATGTTTAACATTCTTAGTCATCAGGGAAATGTAAATCAAAACAACTCTGAGATTCCACTTTACACCAGTCAAAATGGCTAAGATCAAAAACTCAGGTCATAGCAAATGCTGCTAAGGATGTGGAGAAAGAGGAACACTCCCCACTGCTGGTCGGATTGCAAGCTGGTACAACCACTATGGAAAGCAAGTCTGGTGGTTCCTCAGTAAATTAGACATAGTGCTATCTGAGAATCCAGCTATACCACTCTGGGCATATAGCCTAAAGATGTTACAACATATAACACATGGAACATAGCTCCACTATGTTCATAGCAGCATTATTTATAATAACCAGAAATTGGAAAGAACCCAGATGTTCCTCAACAGAGGAATAGATACTGAAAATGTGGTACATTACACAATGGAGTACTACTGAGCTATTAAAAACAATGAATTCATGAAATTCTTAGACAAATGGATGGAACTTGAAAATATCATCCTTAGTGAAGTAAACCAATCACAAAAGAACACGCATGGTATGCACTCACTGACAAGGATATTAACCCCAGAGCTTGGAATACCCGAGATATAATTCACAGACCACGTGAAGCACAAGAAGAAGAAAAACCAAAGTATGGGTACTTTAGTCCTTCTTAGAAAGGGGAACAAAATATTCAAGGTAGGAAATACAGAGACCAAGTGTGGAGCAGAGACTGAAGGAAAGGCCATCCAGAGACTGCCCCACCTGGGGATCCATCTCATATACAGACACCAAACCCAGACACTATTGAGGATGCCAAGAAACACTTGCTGACAGGAGCCTGATATAGCTGTCTCCTCAGGCTCTGCCAGAGCCAGACAAATACAGAGGCAAATTCTAGCAGCCAACCATTGGACTGAGCACAGGGACCCCAATGGTGGAGCTAAAGAAAGGACTGAAAGAGCTGAAGGGGTTTGCAACCCCATAGGAAGAACAACAATATCAACCAACCACACCCCCCAGAGTTCCCAGGGACTAAACCACCAGCCAAACAGTACACATAGAGATACTTATGGCTCCCGCTGCATATGTAGCAGAGGATGGCCTTGTCAGACATCAATAAGAGGAGAAACCCTTGTTTCTGTGAAGGCTTGATGCCCCATTATAGGGGAATGCCAGGAGTGGGTGCATGGGTGGGGGAGCACCCTCATAGAAGTAGGGGGAAAGGGGGAAGGGGGAAGGGGGAAGGAGGGAAGGGGGAAGGGGGAAGGAGGAAGGGGGAAGGAGGAAGGGGGAAGGGGGAGGGGGAGGGGGAAGGGGCAAGGGGCAAGGAGAAAGGGGGGAGGGGGAAGGGATAGGGGATTTTTGGGGGGAAACCAGGAAAGGAGATGACATTTGAAATGTAAATAAATAAATTATTCAATAACAAAAGAAAAAAAGTGTTGATAAGATGGAAAAAATTAAAAAATGTAAGAGTCTAAAAATGTGGGTCAAGGCTATGGAACATGGTCTACTAGGGACGTCATGAGTGTTGTATTCATGAGCTCACAGTGGTTGTGGCTACCTGCACAACGTCTGCCCAAGACCCAACTCAGTAACAGTCACTCACTGATGGAAGAGTTGCTACTGATGACACTCATGCCTTCCTGGAAAAGTCTAGCCAGCTGATTGCTTCTGGGGGAGGGGAACTCGTTGTCTTTTTTGGTTCAGCCCCTGGTGAAATAATACTGTTGCTCTGGGGGATTATTCCACACCCACACCATTCTAGGTGACTTGGTTAAAATCTGTAGGTCAGAAAGCAAGAGAGAGAGAGAGAGAGAGAGAGAGAGAGAGAGAGAGAGAGAGAGA
>JADRCG010000062.1:103691-174423 GCA_019844195.1 Rhabdomys dilectus
GAGAGAGAGAGAGAGAGAGAGAGAGAGAGAGAGAGAGAGAGAGAGAGGAGTCTTATTGGGTTTGAAGTTGGTGTGCTTGGTGAATGTGACCAGAGTACACTATGTACGTGTATGAAACTGTCAAATAATTTTAACAAAATGGAAAGACCTGGAAGTAGTGCTTCCCATTATATTTTTTCACTTAATTTACTTATTTATTTTTGGAATATGAATAGAAATAAAGAGACAGGTTTAATCTGGGGCTTTAAAGACAATATTTTGTTAATTATTACTCTTTAGCTATGTCTCTATGGAGAAAATCATACAGAGTTCAAGGATGTGGTTCATTATTTTCACTCAGAATTTTTATTTCCCAAAGGACTGATCTCACCTGAAAAACAATGGAACTAATTGAAGTAACAATATAGTTCATTTAGGCAAACAAACCTGCATCTTTTGTCTGAATTACCCTAGTGAGCATATTAGCTATTCCATATAAAAACAAAAAATCAGGCTCAGACAACCTCAATTTTTTGTTCATAAGTTGCCCCAACATTTATTCTTTATTTAATTTTATATTATCTGAAATAATTTTTATTTGACAATCCTTTGATAAATATGACTTTTTGAAATAATAGAATAATTTGCACCTCACAAATATTTATCATTTCTTTTGATTTCAATCATTAAGACTCTTTTGAATATTTTGAAATATAGAAATATTTCTTTAAATTATAGCCATTCTACTGTACAGAGTATTGGAAGTCATTCCTTCTATTTGACCCAATGTTTTTATTCCCATTCACCAACTTTTCTCTCTTATGCCTCTCCTCTATAAAACACTAAAGATAAAAGTGAAGTGGAAACTTTAAGAGTTCTTTGGAAAGTCAGTTGGATGGTGTTTTGCTGGGGCAAATATGTGGAGGAATGTTTTGCTGAAGCAGACACAGGAGAGATGGTATTCTGCTAAAGCAAGCACATGAAAGGACATGTGATGAAGGATCCTTTGCTAATGACACACATATATTGGTTAGCCTTATACTGTGTAGTTGAGTTGCATTTGTAGGGACTTCATAGATAGAAAAGCACCAAAAAACTTTTGGTAGTGTTTCTTGCCCCTTCCACAGGCACAGGCTGATTGTCAGAGTGATGTCATCTGATACATGTGCTGAAACAAGACACATGGTGCAGCACAACTCATGGAGGACACAATGTTTAGAGAGCATATCAAAGGACATGAAGGACAGTGACAGAGATGAGCTAGGCTGGCTTGTAGAGGACCTAGCTGCCCAATGTTTGTTGCGCTTGTGTCTTCACTGTTCTTTGCTTTGCTGAGAGAGGTCCAGTTGAGAACTTCTGGTGTTCCTGTTGGTCCCTCTTGCTGATTCATGCTGAAGCTGAGACTTGGCTCTCTCTGCTAGGTAGTGCCAACACTGCTAATTCACTGCTTATTTGTCTGCTATCCTACTCTATAGAACTGAACCACTGGTGTATTCATGAACTGCTTGCCAGTGGATTGAGCTGCCCCTGCTAACCTGTGAACTGACCTGCTGACTTCCAGACAACACAGATGGGAGTTGCTCCAAAGAACCTTTCTAAATAATTATACTTCCCTACCCCACCACATCGGTTCTTTCCTACTACTACCTCTGGTGGGTGTTAGGCTAAAAGGGAGGGTAAAATGTTTAAGAACCATCATTAAAAATAGGATTTGAAAAAATTCAAGTTATACAAAAGATATTGTTTTGTCTACTTCCTTGCTCTATTTTACTGCTTTAATTTGCTCTACTGTTTTCCATGTGACACCTATCACTTGGATAGCGAAGATGTTACTGTTGGAAATCAAGATATTTCTAGGTTCCTAGAACAAAATGGGACATGTTTTCTCTTCATTTGTTGTTTCAACCATATGGAAGATTTTATGTTATTGATATGTTAAATACTTTGTATAATTTACCGTAAAGACATTTGACTTATCAGTTTAAGTAAAATAAAATTGACTGTTATGTGTGAAGTGGAAATTTCTGAGGTGTTTTTTAAGACTCAGTTGTGTCATGCGATGTGTGAAACTGTCTAAAAGAGAATATTTTGCTGAGAAAGACACATAGAAACATGAGAGGATATTTTTTCAGAGAAGAAACATGTTTTTTCTTTCTTTCTTTTTTTTTTTTGGTTTGTTTTTCTGGAAGATGCCTGGAAAGGGGGCATGTAATGTTTTGCTAGAAGATCAGTAATAGTGAGATACTTCAACACCCTGGCCTTACCATAGTCATCCAGATAGAAACTAAACAGAAATATAGCAGAACTTAACAGACATGACTCAAATGGATCTAGTAGATATCTACAAAACATTTAACCAAAACACAAAAAAAGTATATCTTTTTCTCAGCACTTCACAGAACTTTCTCCAAAAATGAGCATATACTCAGTCACAAAGCAAGCCTCAACACGTAGAAGAAAATTGAAATAATCACTGTTATCTTATCAAATCATCATGGATTAAAGCTGGACTTCAATAACAACAAAAACAACAGAAAGCCTACACACTAGTGGAAATTGAATAACTCCTTACTCAGTGACCACCAGGTCAAAAAAGAAATAAATAAAGAAATTAAAGACTTTCTAGAATTCAATGAAAAGGAATGCATAACATACACAACTTACCCAAAGAACCATTAGGTATTACTTCAAAAACCTGTTCTCTACAAAATTGGAAAACCTAAACGAAATGAACAATATTCTTGATAGATTCCACTTACCATAGTTAAGTCAAGAATAGGTATACAATGTAAATATATTTATAACCCTAAGGAAATAGACACTGTCATTAAAATCTCCTAACCAAAAAAAAGTCTCGGGCCAGATGGGTTTTGCACAGAATTCTACCAGACTTGTAAAGAATAACTAATACTAGTATTTCACAAATCATTCTAAAAACTAAGAAATGAAGGAACATTGCCAAATTAAATGATTCATTTAATGAGGGCACAGTCACCACTATACCTAAACCATACAAAGAGTCAACAAAGAAAAAGAATTGCAGACTAATTTCCCACATAAACATTGATGCAAAAAACACTCAATAAAATACCCACAAACAGAATCTAAAAACAGGTCAAAAATATCTTCCAGTATGATTTTAGACTTCATCTAAGAGATGCAGGATGATTCAGTATATGAAAAGTCATCAATGTAATCCACCATATAAACAAACTGAAAGAAAGAACTCACATGATCATCTCATTAGATGCTGAAAAACCCTTTGACAAAATCTAATATCTCTTCACGACAAAAGTCCTGGAGAGATAAGGATACCAGTCACATACCTAAACACAATAAAGGCAATATAGAGCAAGCCAATAGCCAACATCAAACTAAGTCAAAAGAAACTTATACCAATTCTACTATAACAAGGGACAAAACAAGGCTGTCTAGTCTCTCTGTATCTATTTTTAAAAAGTACTTGAAGTTTGAGCTGGAGCACTAGGACATCTGAAGAAGATCAAGTGGATACAAATTGGAAAGAAAGACATCACAGATCTATTCATACATAATAGTATAGATAAGTGATCCCAAGAATTCTACAGTTTAATTTCTACAACTGATAAATACCATCTGAAAATTAGATGGATAAAAAATTTAAGTAAAAACCAGGAGTCTCAATATACATCCAACCATATATATATATATATATATATATATATATATATATATATATATATGGATGGAAAATAAACAAGCTGGGAAAGAAATAAGAAAAACAACACCCTTCACTATAACCATAAAAATAATGTAAAATATGCTGTGGTAACTCTAATCAAGCAAGTGAAAAACCTGATGGAAAGATCTCCTATGCTCATGGATCTATAGGATTACCATAGCAACAACGGTCTTCTTACCGAGAGTAATTCAACACAATCTCTATCAAAATTTCAACACAATTCTTTACAGATCTAGAAAGAACAATACTCAACTTCTTTGGAAAAACAAACACCAGAATAGATAAACAGACAAATCTGCACAATAAAAGAACTTCTGGAGGTATAACCCTCTCAGATTTCAAGTGATACTACAGAGCAATGGTAATGAAAAGTGCATGGTAGTGGCCTAAAACCAGACAGGTTGAGCTATGGAATTGAACACTTGGGTGTGAATCTATATACACTGAAGAATAGATAAAGAAAGTATGGTACATTTACAAAGTCTAATACTGCTCATCTATTAAAAACAATGGCATCATGTAATTTGCAGACAAATGAATAGAACTGGAAAAGATCATCTAGAATGAGGTAATCCAGACCCAGAAAGGCAAACATGGTATGTACTCAGGTATAAATGGATATCACCCATAAAGTACAAGATAGCTATGATACTATCCATGGGCCCAAAGAAACTATGTAACAAGGAAGGTTCAAGGAAGTGGATGCTTGTAGACAGGATGTTAGCATAACTGTTATTAAAGAGACTTTACCAAGAAATTAATGGAAACTGATGCAAACACCCACAGCCAAACATTAGGCAGTGCTTTGAGAATCTTGTAAAAGAGGGAAAGGTAGGATTGCAGGAGCCAGAGGAATCAAGAACACCACAAGAAAATTTATAGAGTCAATTAACCTAGGCCTATAGGAACTCACTGAGACTAAAGCATCACCCACAAGCATGCATGGGACAGACTTAGGCCCTCTGAACATAAGTAACAGTTGTACAGCACGTTCTCCATGTTGGACTCCCAACAGTAGGAACAAGTGCTGTCTCTAACTCTGTCGCCTGCCTTTGGACCCCTTCCTCTATCTAGGCTGCTTTGTCTAGCCTCAGTAGAATATGGTTTAGTCTTACTGAAACTTGCTATGCCACCACAGCTTGATATCCATGGGAACTCTCCAGTCTTCTGAGGAGAAAGACAGGAGGGCTAGATGGCAGGATGGAAGGTGAGAGAGGGGACTGGGAGAAACAGGAGGGAGGGGAATCTGGGATTGGGGCATAGAGTAAATAAAGTAAGTAGTAAATAAGGAAACAGAAAAAATTGGAGAGATCTCATAATATAAATGAAAGAGAAGAAATTGGATTGCAATTCTATATCTTACTTTACTCGAGTCCGAGGAAGTGAAAAAAAAAAAAACCTTACTAAAGCTGTAAATAATGTAATTATACCATAAATATATTATATAAAAATTTGTTGTTAATATTAAAGTGGCTTATATTATTATATAAAGCATGATAAATTATTTTCCTTTAATATGAAGTATTTTGCTTTAATAGTATGTTTAGGGCACATAAGTGGAAGAGGACTAATAGCATGTTATTAATGATTTAACAAAATAAAGTGGTGATTTTAATTCTCTTGATAGTAGAAGTGAGACATTCTCATAGGAATCTGAGATGGTGACATATTTTAAATTCCCAAGTGCTTTTTGAAATCATTTCCCTTTTTGCTTCCTCCAACGCAATGAATCAGATTCAGAACCATTGTTCTTTGGAAGATGGTGTTAAGAAAGGTTAATGCTGACTGTTGAGGTGAGTTAATATTTAGAAAATTCTATGGAACTAAGTTAAGAACAAGCTGTAGAGTAGAGATACTTTAATTTATGTGTTTAGCTCTGCTCTTAAGTACATGTTTGTGTTAGAGGGCAAGGCTAAGTCATTCAATGCTGGATTTTTCCTATTGGCTAAATAGAAACAGTAACTTATATTAATGACCTGATTTTTCCAGTTTGCCAAATTATCTACATTGTTTATGAAGGCAAGTTGGCTAAGTTTTCTTAGCTCTTGAACTTTTAAAAACATACATTTTTGTGACCACACCAAAAAATTATAGGAGATGAGAAAGGAATGATGGAACCTTCAGAAAGGCATTGTAATATCTTCAAAAAATCTTTCTTATGTGGGAGTAATATATTGTTAAAGAAAAATGTTTAATAGAGGTGATTACATAGCCATGTTGCCTTGGTGTATTCAATTCTACATTTTTTCTATGTAAAAATCTATGTAAGTACAATTTCATTCCAAATATATGTTTAATAATATAGCACTGAGCTTATGTCTATCAAATAAAAGATTTTGAGTTTTTAATTCCTGAAGGCAGAAAGGGATGACTTTCTGAAAAGTGTGTATAATGACTTGGCATCAATAAGGGATAGATGACATAATATGAAATCCATTTCCTACTGGGGGTGGAGGGTTGTCATTGGAAAAGTGCTTAGGTCATTCTACATATGCTGCTGTGTGAGAAGTGAGTAAAAATAATGTGGTAATTGATTGAAGCTGTAGCTTCCAGAACTGGGTCTGAGAGAAGCCAAATCCAAGACCTTCTTTCTTGACAAAAGCCAAGAGAATCTTACTTGATAACATTCAGAGACTGATTGGAACTTTATGTTCCCAAATTCTAACTCTCTTGTCACCAGAAGCTGATCATTTGTATTTCAACACAACGAGAAGCTCAAGTAAAATTTTTAAGACTGAGCAGTGACAGTACTATTTCTTAGTCAGACTGCCCACTACATATCTCTAGTATAAAAACCATTTGGGGGACTTAGATGAGGAAAAATGGAACAGACAGGTAGAAGTTGTCTTGTGTATGTGGAGGAGATGAGCTGCTGAGCAATAAAGTAGATAAGTATTTGTTTAACTGAAGAGAAATGTAATAATAACTCATAAAGAAACAATATTTCTACTAGAAAGTTATATTTAGCATTTGTGTTTAAATCATGTAACGAAGTCACCATTTTCATAAGTAATGACATTTCTATTCTTAATTGTGAATGGAAATTAAGTAGCTGATGCAGGCTGTGATCAGTAAAATCCATCCCTGCCATTATGGGGAGTTATCTCCCTATCATTTTCAGTTACTAATGTTAAGTATCTTAAATTTACAGCATATATTTAAAAGCCTTAGAGGTCAAATGTATTTAACTTACATTTTAAAGGTAAAACTAGGGGTACGGTCTTCTAAGTGAAAGTAAACAGTTTGTTTAAATTCTCTAAGGTTCATTTATTTTACTTATTAAATAAGGACAATAGTGCACAATTCTCTATTGGTATAAAGATTATAGAACATGTCTCTTAATAAGCACTCAAGCAAATGCTGAGTGTCCTACCTGAGGTGTTTACACATGAAATTTTCTCAGTTACTGGCAGCACATTCTTTCCTGGTAGGGGTTGTGATGATATTTATAAAAACTTGGGAGAAATTTTTGCTATGTTCTTTTTTCTCATATGCTATGCTAAACATTTTGTACTTACACCACTCTTTCAATAGGACCATGACTTCATGATCTACACACCCCAACTGTTCACTTATGTCTCTCTCACTCTTCCATAATTGATTCATCAGAGAGTGGTCAGAGCCATCTTACTAGGGTTTCAAAAAGAAGTAGGATTATATTGTTCTTTTTTGTAAAATGTTCTGGGGGCTTAACTTGTCATCTAAAATGAAACCACACTTTTGAATGTGATCTATAAAACCCTGCAAGGTTAATAACTAACTGCCTTTGTTCACTAAACCTAGCCCCATAGTGTTATAGGTTACTGATACACTGTTTTTTTCTTGGGAATTTCCCTGCTGATTTTGTTTTTTTGGTCTGGTGCTTTTCATAAATATATACTTAGCTCCTTACTTACTCACTTTCAACTAAATATGTATTTCAAATTAGAGACGATTTCTTTTATTTCTCTACAGGAAGTGATGGTTAATTAAAAATAAATTTCTCATCAGTTCTCTAATAATATTGTTTTCAGGCTAACTTCTCACTTCAGAGCTCCCCAGCAGCATTCAGACAAAAGAAAACAGAATGAATGTGACTGAATTCATCCTCATGGGGCTGACACAGAACCCTCGGCTGCAGAGAATTCTTCTTTTGATGCTTCTTATCACTTACATTGTCACTGTCACAGGAAACCTGCTCATTGTGGGGACAATAGTCTGTAGTCAGACTTTGAACTCCCCAATGTACTTTTTCTTGGCTTTTTTATCTCTGATAGATGCATGCTACTCATCTTCTATCATTCCCAAGATGCTGGCAGATTTGCTATCAGAGACAAAAACTATCTCATTCCATGGCTGCATGATGCAACTTTTTGTTGAACATTTCTTAGGAGCCTCAGAGATTGTCCTCCTTGTGGTCATGGCCTATGACCGCTATGTGGCCATCTGTAGACCTCTGCACTACGTGACAAGGATGAATCACCACCATTGCTGTCTCCTAGTGGGGATATGTTGGATAATGGGTTTTCTCCACTCTTTTGGACAGATACTAGTTACTCTCTGGATTCCTTTCTGTGGCCCCAATGTCATGGACCATTTTTGCTGTGACATTTTCCCTTTACTACAGTTGGCCTGTGCTGACACTTTCCTTCTTGGTCTTCTCATTGCTGCCAATGGTGGTGTAATCCCTGTGATCACCTTCATGATGCTATTGATGTCCTATGGGGTCATCCTCTTCTCCTTGAGGACACATAGCCCTGCAGGGAGGAGAAAGGCCCTCTCTACTTGTAGCTCCCACATCACAGTTGTTCTCTTGTTTTTTGTGCCATGCATTTATACATATATGCGACCAGTGACAACTTTTCATACAGATAAAGCCATAGCAGTGTTTTACACTCTTGTCACTCCCATGTTAAACCCAATTATCTACACTGTAAGGAATGCAGAGGTTAAAACTGCCATTAGAATGATACTAAAAAGGAATTCAGTCTTGGATAACAAAAGATTTTAATATGAATATCTTACTTTTGTATTTTTCCACAAAATTGCCTCTTACTAATCAGAAGTAAAATTAAAGATCCTCAATGGTGCATAAAATTAATATAAAAACTCTACATACATGTTTCTCTATATAGATATATCTACAATAAATTAATTTTTAAATTATGCAATATAAAATGTTAAATACTACTAGCTATAAAATAAAAAATACTATAAAAATTATACTAGTACACAATATCTTTACTTTGTGACCACTATTTAGTGAAATCAAGGTTACTAAAGCAAAGCACTGAGATATCCTGACAATCCATGCTGATACCTCAGCAACTACTTAAATAATAAAAATAAATAGAGTATACAATATGAATATGATGGACTTGTTAAAAATTCTTGTCTCAGCGGGATGATGTGACATTTCTTCACATGACAAAAATCATTCAATTGAAATTTATAAATTATTTCTAGAACTTTCTATTTAATATTTAAATGATTCTATTCAATATTAACCAAGGCACTATGGCCAAATGGAGACTTTATAGCATAATTTTTTTCCTTACTTAACTGTTTGTTCCAGCCAGTTTTGTGAGTTTAATGGTTTTATAGCTGAAAGAAAATGTAGTTCAGAAAAGTAAAGTAATTAGATCAAGATAGTGAGAACTGCTAGTCATATTAACTCCTTTTTAGACTTAAATTAGATGCTCTTAAACATTTCAAAGAGTTTAAAATTTGTTTTCAGTCAGAAAATTCATATTTTGTGCATACTTCTTTCTTTTCTTTTTCACTTCTTGTAGTTTGTGTCTTGCACATTGTACCTTGTTGATTCTCAAACTGTGCTGTCTTTGAGCATCTAAGGTAAAAAGAAGTCCAATTTGGGGGAAAGATAGTTGATAAAAATATCTTGCTACATGTTTGCTCTATATGATTTCAAAATTGTATTGGGTTTCTTTTACCATTGGATAGAAGTTGTATTTCCAAAGTTCATTATATTTAGTTTTACATAAGCAATTCAAGTGTCAGTTTACGGTTATATAACCTTATAAAATTAGAATCTGATAATTATTTTAAACACAAAACTTCTATATCAGCCTTGAGCCTAAATATCCCTTACTTCAGAGCCAATAGAACTTTATTATATGATATTCTTGAAGATAAATTTTTAAATATGGCTTTATATACAATTTAACTCTTAATTATATCATAAACAGTATCACTTCATTGTTTTTAAAGATTTATTTATTTTATATATGTGAGTACACTGTAGCTGTCTTCTGACACATAAGAAGAAGGCATCAGAACCCATTACAGATGGTTGTGAGCCACCATGTAGTTGCTGGGAATTGAACTCAGGACCTCTGGAAGAGTAGTCAGTTCTCTTAACCACTGAGCTATCTCTCCAGCCAAACAGTGTCACTTCTTAAATTAAAAATCGTTAGTGGTGATTAAATGCGGGTGTTTTGAAAAGCACAAGAATCTACATAAAACAATTTTACATTTTTTGTTAGTAAAATGATAAATTTTACTATGTGCACTTTTAAACTTTTTTATTATTAATAATTCCATTTGTTTACATCTCAAATGATAACCCCCTTCCCAGTTACCCCTATACAAACCCCCTCCCATATCAGCCCTCTTCCCTTTCTCCTTTGCCTCTATGAGGGTACTCCCCTAAAAAGTCCAAGAAACAATTTTACTTTTAAAGAGTTGGTTTTATGTTCAGTTCACTGAATGTGGACTCCTCTTCAAAACTTTACATTAGGGGATGGAGAGATTGCTCAGTGGTTAAGATTACTTGGTGGGGGAATAGAAGTTCCGGGTTCATTTTCAGCATCCACATGACAGCTTATGATAATATGAAACTCCAGTTCTAGAGGATCCATTACTCTCTTCTGCCACAAATTGGTTCTACACATGTGGTGTGCTTATGTACATTTAAGAATAATACATATAAAGTAAATAATTCTTAAAAATAAAGTCTTCTTTTAAAGGTATGTTATAATTTCAGCCATCAGAAAACAGGAATGATTATTTTGTAGTTAACTAAAGAGAAATGTTTTAGTACTAAACAATGTAGCATGCTTAACAAGATTCTGTTCTGAATAAGTACTGGAGCTTTTTAGAAAAACAGGTCTGTTTTCATAGTTCGTATATGTAGTCGTGACTACCTATATTGCCACCTTTTTACCACATACAGCTCTAGTCCTCATGCTGTTAATACGTATTTTATGATGGAACCCATGGATTCTGTGATGTAACAATACTTAGACAGCATCATCAATACATTGACCCTATTGAGAAAGAAAGATAATTCAGAAGAGAGTTGGCAAATTTTCTTCTTTTGTTCTGATTTCAAAATTGTATTGGGTTTCTTTTAGCATTGAATAGAAGTTGTGTTTCTAAAATTCATTATATTTAGTTCTATAGAAGCAATTATAGTGTCAGTTGCATGCATTTAGTTGGAGAGACGTGTTTATCTTTTTGGGTCTGGGTTATCTCATTTAAAATATTTTCTAGTTCCATGCATTTGGCTACAAATTTCATGATCTTACTGTTTTTAGTAGCAGAGTGATACACCATTGTATAAATGTACCACAGTTTCTTTATATATTCTTTGGTTGGGGGACATTTAGATTGTTCCCAGTTTCTGATTATTATGAATAAAGCTGCTATGAACATAGTTGAGTAGGTTTCCTTGTGATAGGATAAAATATCTTTTGGGTATATGTCCAGAAGTAGTGTAGCTGGTTCTTGAGATAGATTCATTTTCAATTTTCTGAGGAACTGTCAAATTGATTTCCATAGCAGCCATCCTAGTTTGCACACTCACCAGTAAGAGAGGAGTGTTCCCCATCATGCCCGAATGAGCTGTCACTTTTGTTTTTGATCTTTGTCATCCTGAGAGGTATAAAATGGAGTCCCAAAGAAAGTAGATTTTATTTGCATTTCTCTGATTTTAAGTGTTTTTCAGCCACTTGAATTTTCATTGTTGAGAATTCTTTTTAGATCTGATTCCGAGATATAAATTTGGATTTTTTGATTTGTTAATGTCTACCTTCTTGAGTTCTTTATATATTTGGGATACTAGCCCTCTGTCAGATGTGAGGATGGAGAAAATCTTTAACCACTCTGTAGAGTGCTGTTTTGTTCTATTGACAGTGTCCTTAGCCTTATAGAAGCTAATTTCTTTACTTGAATTTTAAAATTCATCTTTAGAAACATTTTTTAAAACTGGATTCCTTTTTGAGAATTTCATATATGAACACTGTATTTACCTAATTTTCCCCTATTTCTCCTTCCTCCCACTCTCCCCAACCATCCATACTTTTTAAATACATCTTATTATTTAATTATCATACATATATATATATATATGTATACATGTATAAGTATATATGTTTATACAAATATGGATAAATAAAGTGTTTTAAATTTGAAAAAAAAGAAACATTTTTAAAAAATTTTTTTATTTGTATATTGTATTTACTTACATTTCAAATGTTATCCTTCTTCCCTTTCCTGGTTTCCCCACTGAAAACCCCCTATTGCAGTCCCCACACCTCAGCTTCTGTGAGGGTGCTCCCCCACCCACCCACCCACTTCTGCCTTAATACCTAGCATTTCTCTACACTGGGGCATTAAGATTTCACAGGACCAAGAACCTCTCCTCCCATTGATGCCAAATAAGACAATCTTCTACTACATATGTCCTGGAGCCATAAGTCCCTCCATGTGTACGCTTTGGTTGGTGGTTTAGTCCCTGGGAGCTCTTCGGAGTCTGTTTGGTTGATATTGTTGTTCTTCTTATGGGGTTGCAAACCCCTTAAGGTCCTTCAGTTCTTTCCCTAACTCCTCCATTGAGGACCCAGTGCTCAGTCCAATGGTTGACTGTGAGCATCCACATCTGTATTTGTCAGGCTCTGGCAGAGCCTCTCAGGAGACAGCTGCATCAGGCTCCTGTCAGCAAGCATTTCTTGGCATCCTCAATAGTGTTTGGGTTTGGTGTCTGTATATGGGATGGATTCCCAGGTGGAGCAGCGTCTGGATGGCTTTTTCTTCAGTCTCTGCTCCACACTTTTTCCTTGTATTTCCTTTAGACAAAAGCAATTCTGGGTTGGAAATTTTGGAGATGAGTGTAGACCAAATCCCATCTGGGGGCCTTGTGCAACCTCTGGAAATGGTCTTTATAGGTTCTCTCTCCCTTTTGTTGGGAATTTCAGCTAAACTCATCTCCATTGGGTTCTGGAGCCTCTTGCTTTCCTGTCATCTGGGACTTTCTGGTGGTTACCTTCAGCTTCCCATCCTCCATTGCTATACACCTCTCTTCAATTTTCGGACCCTCTGTATATCACCTCCATCTCCTCTCATACCTGATCCTGCCCCCCCTTTACTCTCTCTCCTCTCTTCCTTCCAAAATCCCCCCAATCCCTACCTCCTGTGACTATTTTTCCCCCTTGTAAGAAAGACTGAAGCATTCATACTTTGGTCTTCTTTCTTCTTGCACTTCATATGGTCTGTGACTTGTATTGTGGGTATTCTGAGCTTATCCACTTATCAGTGATAACACATCATTTATGTTCTTTTGTGATTGGTTTACCTCACTCCAGATGATATTTTCTAATTCCATTCATTTGCCTGTGAATTTCATGAAGTCGCTGTTTTTAACAGTTGAGTAGTACTCCATTGTGTAAATGTACCACATTTTCAGTATCCATTTCTCTGTTGAAGGACATCCAGGTTCTTCCCAGCTTCTGGCTGTTATAAATAAGGCTGCTATGAACATAGTGGAGCATGTGTCCTTGTTATATGTTGGACCATATTTTTTGTATATATGCCCAGGAGTAGTATAGCTGGGTCCTCAGGTCATACTATGTCCAATTTTCTGAGGAAACACCAGACCGATATCTAGAGTGGTTGTACCAACTTGCAGTCCCACCAACAGTGGAGGAGTGTTCTTACTCTACATCCTGGCCAGTATCTGAGGTCACCTGAGTTTTTTGTTTTAATCTTAGCCATTCTGACTGGTGTGAGGTAGAGTCTCAGGGTCATTTTGATTTGCATTTCCCTGATGACTTAGGATGTTGAACATTTCTTTAGGTGCTTCTTGGCCATTTGATATTCAGTTGAGAACTTTGTTTAGCTCTGTACCCATTTTTTAAATAGGTTCTATGGAGTCTAACTTTTTGAGTTTTTTATTAAATTGAAAAGTTTCTGTAAGGCAAAGGACACTGTCAGTAGGAAAAAACAGTAACCAATTGATTGCGAAAAGATCTTTGCCAATCCTACATCCAATAGAGAGCTAATATCTAATATATACAAAGCTTCTTAATTTATTTTTTGTTCTTAGTGTCTGTGCTGTTAGGGTTTTGTTTATGAAGTTGTGTCCTATTTCAGTGTGTTCAAGACTACTCCTTACTTTTCTTCTATTAGGTTCTTCTATTAGGTTTTCTTCTATCTAGGGTTTCTGTTGAGGTCTATTGTCCACTTGGACTTGATTTTTGTGCAAAGGTGATAGATGTGGTCTATTTGCACTCTTCTATGTGTCAACATCCAGTTGGACCAGCACCGCTTGTTGAAGATTTTTTTTTCCCCCATTGTATATTTCTGGCTTCTTTATAAAGAAAAATCATGTGTCTATGTATGCATTTATGTTATGTGAGGGTGTATTTGATTCAATTCCATTGATCAACCAGTCTATTATTTTGCAAATACTATGCAGTTCTTATTACTGTTGGTTTCCAGTACAGCTCAAAATCAGGAATGATGATACATTTATATTTTTTTTTTTATTTTACAAAATTGTTTTATCTGTGGTAAGGCATGGATATCCATGGGAAGAAGAAATGACTAGATAGTGTGAGTAGACTGGGGGTAGGAGGAAATGGGAGCAGGAGGAGAGGGCAGGATTGTGAGAAACAGAGTAATTTAGTACTGAAAGAGCTTACTGTAATTTGTGGTATTTGGAGACAATGTAGAAATCTAGTGCAGCAGAAACTCCCAGGAATCTATTGGGATGACAGTAAATAAGACTCCTAGAAAGGGGTTTAGGGAGCTTGAAAGGGCAATCTCCTCTAATCAGACAAGACTTCTCATAGGAAGAGAATGAAACAACAGTCTCAAAGCCTGCATGGGTTTCACCTAGGAATTATACATACATACATACATACATACATACATACATACATACATACGTACGTACGTACGTATTTATTATATATACCTATGTTTATATACAACACACACACACACACACACACACACACACACACACACACACATATATGGTTGTGTAGCTTGCAGTTCTTGTGGGACTCCTGTGAGTGGGAACAGGGGTGTCCCTCTTTGGAACCCATGTGTCTTTGCCTTCTTTGGGGACCCTTCTCTTCCCACTGGTTTACCTTGTCTATTCTTAATAAAAGGTAAGATTCCTAGTCTTATTGAAACTTGATACACCATGTTGGATTGTTATCTCTGGAAGGCCTGCCCATTTCTGAAGGGAAATAGAGGAGGACTAGATTAAGAGGAAGGGGACGTGGTAGTGAGGAACTGTAAGGGGAGAAGGAAGGGTAAAACTTCTGTGTGGATATAATATATAAGAAAGTAATAGACAGATGATAGATAATTAAATAGATAATTAAATAATCCCTTTTGATATTATGCTACACACATAAATTGATGACTAACCCAATTGTCATCAGAGAGGCTTGGGCACAGGTACAGAAACCCACAGACAAACACTAGGTGGAACCAGGGGAAACCTGCAGAAGATAGGGAGGGCCAATTGTAGGAGCCAGAGGCATCCAGGACATTATGAAAACAAGGGCCATAGAAATGAGTAAGCAGGGCTCATAGTGGCTTACAGAAACTGAAGTAACAAACATGGATCCTAGATGTGTCTTGTGTAGGTTGGTGTTCTGTGGAACCACCAAGAATGGTAGTGGGGGTTGTCCTTGAATCTTTTGCCTGTGCTTGAGACCATTTTCCTTCTATGTGTTGCCACATCCAGTTGTGATATGGGAAGTTTTGCCCAGTTTTACTGTATCTTGTTAGGCCATGTTAGATAACTATTTCTGGGAGACCTGTTCTTTTTTGCTCTTTTCCTTTGAAAAGAAACAGCGGGGCATTTATCTAGGGGAGACTTAGGGAAGGGACTAGGAGGAGTGGAGAGAGAAGAAAGTGTGGTCATGATGTAATGAATGAGAGAAAAATAAAAGTTTAAAAATACAAACCAGTAAGGTACATGTTAAGTAGATAAAACTCTTCATTTTGTTTAAAAATAATTGTAATGAATAATGAATGTTACAAAAATTTCAAGTATTTGTTTATTTCTTTTAGTAGATAATTCCAATATTCCTAACAATGGATGACAGCATAAATGGACCATGACATAGCAACTAGAAATGAGAAAAAATCTGAGAATAAGGGTACTGACCCATGATTCAGGAGGCTTGGCCTTTATTTTTGTCTTGGCAGATGATGTTCGTAATCTGATTTAGCTTTTCATGTTGTAATGAGGCAATCCCAGCATTTCCTTTCTTATGAGTATTTAATATAAGTGGCTAAAATGAATTTTACAACTAAAAATATAATTCAAGAATTTGAGAACTTTCATCATAATGATGATAATATAATTCAATAATTAGTATGAGAAATGACTGGTGCAAAAAACTGTGAATTATATTTGGTATAATCTGCTGTTTTAGTCATAACTAAAACTCATTATGTCTCAAAATATTTCAGTATAACAATAAAGTATGGGTAGGTAAGTAGACTATCAGAAAGAGAAATTCTAATTCACAGAATAACCACCTAAATGTTTGTCTAAAATACTTATTTCAAGACTCCTCATGAATACTCTTAGTTCATTTTGTCATCAAATATTAAAGTTTATTTATTTATTTATTGTTTTATTTTATTGGTTATTTTATTTATTTACATTTCAAATGTTAACCCGCTTCCCGATTACCCCTCTGCAAACCCCCCATCATATTCTCTCTTCTCTTGGCCTTTATGAGAGTGCTCCCCCACCTAACCACCCATTCCTTTCTCACCACTCTAGCATCCTCTTATTCTGGGTTATCAAGCCTCCACAGAACCAAGGGCCTCCCTTCCCATTGAGGCCAGATAAGGCAGTCCTCTGCTGCATATATAGCTAAAGCCATGGGTCCCTCCATGTGAATTCTTTGGTTGGTGGTTTAGTCCCTGGAAGCTCTAGATGTTCCAGTTAGTTGATATTATTCTTCCTATAGGGTTGCAATCTCCTTCAGGTCCTCCAGTTCTTCCCCTAACTCTTCCATTGGAGTCCCTGTGCTTATTCAGATGGTTGACTGTGGGTATCTATGTCTGTATTGGTCAGGTGTTGGCAAAGCCTTTCAGGGGACAGCTATACCAAACACCTTTCAGCAAACACTGCTTGGCATCAGCAATAGTATCAGAGGTTTGGTGTTTGCAGATGGGATAGATCCCTTGGTGGGGCAGTCTCTGGATGACCTTTCCTTCAGTCTCTGCTCCATTTTGTCTCTGTAGTTTATTTAGATAAGAACAATTCTGCATTAAATTTTTTGAGATGAGTGAGTGGCCCCATCTCTCAACTGGAGGCAGTGCCTATCTACTGGAGATGGTCTCTATAGGTTCTATCATCTCTTTGTTGGGTATTTCAGCTAATGTCATCCCCGTTGGGTCCTGGGAACCTCTTGCTTCCCTGGTATCTGGAACTTTCTAGTGGCTACCCCCAGCTATACTACTTCTGGGCATATACCCAAAAGATGCTCCAACATATAACAAGGACACATGCATGCTCCATTATGCTCATAGCAGCCTTATTTATAATAGCCAAAAGCTGGAAACAACTCAGATGTTTCTCAATGAAAGAATGGATACAGAAAATGTGGTGCATTTATGTAATGGAACACTACTCAGCTATTAAAAACAATGACTTCATGAAATTCGCAGGTAAATGGGTAGAACTATAAAATATCATTTTTGAGTAAGGTAACCCAGACACAAAAGAACACACATAGTAAGTACTCACTGATGAATGAATAGTAGCCCAAAAGCTTAGAATACCCATGATGCAACTCACAGACTATATGAAGCTTAAGAAGAAGGAAGACCAAAATGTGGATGATTTAATGCTATTTAGAAGGTGGAACAAATTAATCATGGAAGGAAGAGGAAGAGAGGGATCTGAGAGGGTAAGAGGAGGGGGGAGGGAAATGGTGGAGGGTAGGATCAGGTGTGGGAAGAGACAGGAGAGAAGTACTGAGGGTCAGGAAGTTGAGAAGAAATATGTAGCACTGAGGAATGAGCAAATAGGGGTAGCCAATCTTGACATTTATTAGTAGTTGACTGCTTTGGTTGGTTTTTTTTTTTCTGTTTATTTTGGTTTTTGTTTGGTTGTTTGGTTTTGCATGGTGATTCATAGTATTCAGGATGCAAGAAAAAATAATTAAATACAAATGCTGTAAAAGTTTTCTAGTATTCAGAGATATATTGTTTTTAACATTAGCATTTAGTAGGAATTGAACACTCAGTTTAATCCAATAGGTTATAGAAGTAAGGATGCTTCTGGGAATCACCTCAATACTGCCTTTCTATGAGATTTGAAAACTAAGTAAAATAAAATATTGTTAATGAGCAAATCAGATTTTTTTGTGTGATCTGTTCTGAATTATTCCAGTGAGGTAAGCACATATTTCTTCTTATTTTTCAGGCTAAATGCTATATAACTCTAACATGACACTAACCAACTCTATATAAATAGAGATAAATTAATTGCCAATTTTTCACATTTAGTGTTAAAGCCAATAAAACCTCTAAAATCTTTTTGAAATTAAAACATATTTTGACCACCTGGCAAATATTTCCATGTGTAAACATACATTTACATTTTTAATGAGCATTCAGTTGTTCAAGAAATTTGTGTTTCTTTTGGATGGATATAACCTTATCTCAGAACTCAGCTCTTCTATATGGAAGCATTTTAATACTGAAAGCAGAGGTTTAAGGAAAAGAACAAAACATGTTTTAATTCTTTGGGGACATAGATATTTATAAACCAGTGAAGAAGAAACACCACTCAAATTTATGTTATGGATAATCATGATGATGGAAAATTTCCAAGTCCTGGGCTGGGTAGGGCTATGTGTTCTCAAATCCCATGGAAAACTCTTAAATACCAGTTGTACATCAAGAAGGGAAGTTTGGCTTCTCTTGTTTCTCCTTGATACCACACTGCAGACAACATATGAGGGGCACTGGTTTGCTGAAGATGCCCCTCCTTTTTGTCCAAGATAAGAAGAAATATAAGAGGAAGCCTTAGAGGCTGACCAGAAACTGAGTAGATCTACTCCATATAAAACAATAGAGTGTCATCACTGGACAGTTAGAAAATTGGCTGACAGAGTGAGGCTTATAATTCTTTTATTCCATTTTAGAGGAGACTTTTAATTAGACTGCAGGACATAAACTGTGGCTGCTATGATCAGTGATGAGACAAGTAAAATGACACATGTGAAACCATACAGCAGGGCTTGATGCATAATAAACATCCAAGGAAAACTGAAGCCATTTTAAAATAATTAAAATTTTGAAGTGGGGAGGAAAGCAGTCATTCTTAAAGGTTTAATAAAAATATTATATTTAAATTTTATTTACAAATTAAATAGAAAGAAGCTATACGGCTATAATCACCTATTTTATTTTACCTTACCAACAGAATTATCTAAAAACATATTTCTATTCTCTATTACATCTTTATTTTTAAGATTAAAGAGTGAATTTTCAGAGAGTGTCTATGGAATTCTCATGTAGAATCATGGAATTTTCTCATCTTTGTATATCATGTACAACATGATATTTGCCATGTGAACAACCACACACCAGTGACTTCACAGAAATGAATATTAAGGTAAGAGGAATGACACATAAGTCATGTCCTAGAGTGGAGTATTCCAAGTCAAATGTGTCTGCTTAGTCTCCCTAAGAGTGTTTGTTTGTGAATAATGCTAGGTTCCTGCCTTAGAATGCTCAGGAAGATGGAACATCTGAAGCCTTGCACTATGTTGAGTCTAGTCATGGCTTAGTGTCTCCCTTAAAACAGATGAACTAGCAAGACCATAGGAGAGGCAGCAGGTACCCTGTGGGATGAACAGCAGTGGAAACACAGAAATGTTATCACAGCCATTCTTTTCAGAGACAGTAAGATTATGAAAATAGAAGAAGTATTTGGGGCAGTCGTTAGACCATCTGTAAAAGCCAAAATAAGGAACTGAAGTTGGAAAAGGACATGTTTCACAAATAGTTATATAAAGGAATGTTCTTGCCTGGATGGATGAGAAATAAGTGTTTAACTTACATGAACGCATTTCTATGCTTACTTTAGATAATTCCCACATTTGTTAGTATCTGTACTGCACCATTTCCATTATTTGGTTTCCTATCTCACTTCACATTCATAAGTCTTTAGGGCTGAGTTCTAAACATGTTTATGCATCCAGAATAGTAGCTCATATTTTTTTATAAAATAATTAAATGAATGAACCATTTTTTGTTGCAATTTTGAGTTATAATTGAACTTTGCATAATTTTAAAGAACATACTTTATTGTTATATTAATACATGTTTTTAATGTAATACTTAAAATCATGCTGACATTAATAGTTTCTATTATTAATGCACATTTTGTAAAATGTGGTTTCATAACTGTTAATTGTACTTTTAAAAAGTCTCTAAGCTTGATCTGTGATACTGTCTGTATATTTTGCATTATAGAGGATATAGAATCCTTACTTTGTTTATTGACAATGGTTACCACATGAGCACACTGGGATTGCTAGGTGTTTGATAGTAGAAAGTAAACATTTATTAAAATTAGCTTTTATTTTGAATAAGTTTAAATTATGTAAACTTGCAAAGGGAGTAGGTGATAAGAATTATTCAATTAATGTAAGTTGTTTCTATTTTTTACTTCTTTCGCTTAATTTGATTTTCTTGATTCAGTGAAGCGATCTGGAACTTTCTGAGGGCAGTGTCATTCATTTTTGTATGGGTAAAGAGAGAGATGTTTAAATTATTGTTGGTGATAATGCTGGTTTAGTAAAGAGGTCTTCACCTCTCCCTAAGAAAACTTCTCTTGCAAAGGACAGAGAAACACAGAAAACACAACCAATAAAAATGCAGAATTATGAATTATGAATCCCAATCTGGATGAGTTCATCTATAAAACACTCACATGGTAATGGTACCGGAACATTTCTGAGGAATGAGTGGAAAGATTATAAGAGTCAGAGGATCGGAGAGCTTGTTGTGAAATCGTGTCTCTTAGTAGTTTCTGATTTTCATCCATAAAGAATTTCAATATAATTGCCTAACTTGGGTTGAACAAGGATGATAATCAATCATACCAAGTGAACAGAGGAAAGTCCACAAGGCCCCAATCCTACACAGGAACTACAGACAACTAAAGAATACTGAGAATGGAGAAAAAGTCTTCCCCAGGGAGGAAAACACAAAATGGTTACACAACACAAAATAGCTTCTAATACAAAATGCTCAGCCCTAAAAACATATACAAGTAGCATTTCCCAGATTGAAAAAGGTATGAGTGTATGTGTGTGTGTGTGTTTGTGTGTTTGTGTGTGTGTGTTTGTTTGTTTGTGTCTATGTGCTCTTGTATGTGTTCTTTTATTTATATAATCATAGTGGCCATGATTTGAAAGATAGTAAGAAGTAGTATAGGGAGAGTGGAGGAGAAAATTAAGGAAGAAATATAATTATATTGTAATCTCAAAAATAAAATATGTAATGGATTTTAAAATATATGTATTTTATCACTGTGACTGGCCAAATCCTTTTTTAAACCCTTTTAAACGTAGAAAAATACTGGTAAAATTTAAATCATCATTGGTAAAGCTGAAATTAGGACTAAAATGTCAACCGTCTGATTGTGGGTTATGTGCTCACCTCTCACACTGTCTTCTGATATTCTGACTGCATTGATGATATAACTTTTCCCATTTCCTTAAGAAACAATTTAAATATGTTTTTTTTCAGTTTCATCCTCAGAAATGTCAATGAATATTTAAGAGTATTTTGAACCTTAAGTAACCTGCTGTAAGCCTTAGGATAAACAGCAACCCTTGTGTTGGGTCTGCCAGCAAGAGTCACCAGCTGATCCTCTGACATTTTATCTCATTCTCTTTCCAGCTTTAGTTCTACTCATGCCCTGAGTCATTTATTGGCATACATTTTTCTAGGATAACTATTGGTTGATGCAATGATTATTTAAAATTTGTTTTATTTTCCTGTTTCTTAGGTGATAATTTTATAAGTAGTTTTGGAATTTATAATACAGACACCTAGAAGAAAAAAATCAGAATCTGAGGACAGAAACTAATGCATAAGTGCCATATTTGGTAGTTATATTAATAGTTAGATAATATCTGTTGACTACAAGTAGAATTCATCAACTGGGATTATTTTTAAATATTTTAAATAGTATTCTTTTGTTTATCTATTTTTACCAAACAGGTATGAGCATGTACTTATATTCACAAGCATGTGGTTCTTGACTGATATATGAAAGGAGAACTTACTTATTCTTTTCATCTGTGTGCAGAAGTAGAAACTAATAGAAAATCATCCTGTGGGTAGGGCATGTTACTAGATTACCAGATAACTAAGTTCAAACATGGCACAGTTACCACAGGGAGCCTTGTTATAATTTCAAGTCTGACAGGTCACATAATCTTAGGAGTTGAGCAGATACCTTATGCCTGGACATTCCTTCTTCACAACATGGAACTGTTTTCTTTGCCATGTCCAGAGAGCTCTGCTTTTTAAGATTTACATAATTTTCCTATGTCTCAATTTGATCTTCAACTATTAATCTGAAAATTTCCTAAATTAAAGCACTGAAAGCACTTTGGAACTGGCCTTAATAAATTATTGCTGACTACAGAACTATAAAGTGGATAGAAGCAAATGCTTATCCTCATTGCCACATTAAATGTTCTCCATTGGACAGTCACCTTTTCCTTGGAAATCATGCAAAACCAGAGTTTTATAACTGAATTTGTCTTCCTGGGACTGTCCCAGAATCCAAATCTTCAAAAACTAATATTTATTATATGTCTAGTTGTCTACATTGCAACTATTGGGGGCAACATGATGATTGTGGTGACTGTTATCTGTAGCCCTGCACTACTGGGTTCTCCCATGTATTTCTTCCTGGCTTTCTTGTCTTTACTGGATGCAAGCTTCTCCTCTGCCATGACACCCAAGATGATTGTAGATTCTCTCTACAAGAGAAAAACCATCTCCTTTGAAGGATGCATGATACAACTTTTTGTTGAACACTTCTTTGGTGGGGCTGAGATGATTCTTCTGACAGCCATGGCCTATGACCGCTATGTGGCCATTTGTAAGCCCTTACACTACTCTTCCATCATGACCAGGAAGCTCTGTGGTACTCTGGTGGGAGTGGCCTGGGCAGGAGGATTCTTACATTCTACTGTACAAATTATCTTCACTTTGCAGCTACCATTTTGTGGACCCAATGTCATTAATCACTTCATGTGTGACTTATTTCCATTATTGGAGCTTGCTTGTACTGACACTCACATCTTTGGCCTTTTTGTGGTTGCCAACAGTGGATTGATCTGTATCATAGTCTTTGTTCTGTTGCTTGTCTCATATGTTTTTATCTTGCTGTTTTTGAGATCCCAGAGTTCTGAGGGGCGATGGAAAGCTCTGTCTACTTGTGGGTCCCATGTTGCTGTTGTGGTCTTGTTCTTTGTCCCATGTATATTTATATATGCAAGGCCTCACAGTGCTTTCTCCTTTGACAAAATGGTAGCATTATTTTACACCATGCTATCCCCCTTACTTAATCCCATCATTTACACTTTTAGGAATAAGGATATGAAAAATGCCATAAGGAAATTATGGAAGAAATTAGTAATAGTTTCAGTTGAAAGGTAAAAAAAGTTACATTTTATCAAAACTAATATAAAGATTAAAAAGAGACAAAATTGTTGCAGACAAAAACTATAGTGTATTATTACCTATAATGAGTTGATGCAATTCTCAAAAACTATTTTGGGGGTTTGAAAATGCTGCCTTTTCTTTTTATAGTGGGCATTTCCTCTCAGTTGGAAACACTTGTATGTATAGATTAAAAAAGACTTGAGTTCTATATTTCCTTAAAATCTATTAATAAAAAGAATGCAATCCATATTTTCAATTGAAGCATTGGCTATTAATTTCATGCTTTCAAAAATTCTGAAAGAAACTCATCCTATCAAAGATATTTATATGAAAATTTGTTTAACCTCTATATTGAGAAAGAAATATCAATTTATAATATTGACTTCAGTAACTGCTAGAGTTTAGGATTCACAGAAGGAAAATTTTCACAGAACAACTGTTGGTTCCTGTCTAGTGTTATTCTATTGTTTCACTGGAGTTCTCTCCAGTTTGCTATAAAATCTGAATCACTTCTTTATATCTTGAGAGTTAATGGTTGGCTGGCCCATTCCAACCTACACATTTTCTTCTTGGGTTAAGTGCCACTTTATGCCAGTAAGCCTGAGGAAGGAGGCAGAAGGGGCTAATAAATGTTTGTCAATGTGTATTGTCCAAGAAAATGACACAAAAGAATTCTAGAGACTACATGGAATTATCAAACCTGACTATTCATTCTCACTTCATGAGATGGTACCAGTACATGATAATACTAATGGAGCCAAAAACCTAAGATCAGATATGTAATGGAACCTATCAGAAGTAAAATACTAGTGTCTAGCCAAATGAACATTAATGTGATCTCTAATAACCTAAGGAACAGTGTGTAGATCAACCCTCACAAGAAAAGCCTTTTTTTTTTGTAGTCTATGGTAATTAACAGAAAGACTCGCAGCTGGACAGAGTACAGTGACAAGCTTTGTAGCAAACCTCTGTCTTAAAGGTTCAAGAATCTATGTGGAAACAGAGACATATCTTAAGAACCAGAAATGGTGGATGAATTTATGGAAATAAAGATTTTCCGATAGAACAGGGCAGATACACATATGAACTCAGAAGATAGACAGCATGCACAGGACCAGCACAAGCTCAAACCAGACTAAATCTTAGCACAGAGACTGAGAAGTGGGCACAAATTCCCACCTCTATCCAAGAAGCTACTTGCAACTGATAGCTTCTGGAAGAGGGAATGCCAGTTTTCTTCAGTGTGGCAATACTAAACGTATTAACCACACGTCAGGGAAAGCTCACAGTAGTGTGTGTGTGTGTGTGTGTGTGTGTGTGTGTGTGCATGCATGTGTGTGTGTTTGTATGTGTGTGTGTGTGTGTGTTTGTATGTGTGTAATGTATGATATTTAATTATTTATGGTATTTTATCTTTTTGATGTTTTGTGTTTTTGTTTTTTCTTGAGAGGATGATAAAGGATGATAGAACATTGGTTGGGCAGGAAAGTAGGGAGGAGTTGGGGGAAGAGAAAGAGTATGATCAAAATATATTGCATGAAAAAATTTAATAAACAAATAAAACTGGGAAAACTTAATTCCACAAGAAGTTTTTATGTCATGTTGATCCTAATGACTGGAAAACTCAGCAGGCCCTAGGAGATGCATCAGAAGTGCACTTCAAAATCCTCATCACTCGTGTCCCTGCCTTGCGTGGCATGGACTTTTGTTGTTGCTTGGTTATCATTTTGTTTACATTTTATAATTTTATGTATCAGTTTATCCACATTGCAAGCTCTCCTAAAATAGCTGTTGTTTATACTTTGGAGTTTATAATTTGTAATTTCATTATACAATTTCTCCTTGCCTTTTCCTCTCTCCACAATCTCCCATATACCTCTTTCTGCTCTCCTTCAAATTTACAGCCCTTTGTGTTGTTATACTAATTGTTATTTTAAGGTAAGCCTGTTAATACCCAGTATAAAATCTAAGTTACTCCTTCAGTTTATTGTCAGATAAAACAAGATTGGCCCAGTTTTGCCTATGGATAATTCTTCTAGGGTTAGGTGATTGCTGTATACTAATAGTTATGGAAGAGATAATGAAGTGGATTCCTTCAAAATAACATGTTGTATCTCTTATCAAAATGCAACTGAAGGGTTTTCTTTAGATTCTTCCTTGCTGTCTATTCCATACCAAGTGAGCTAATTTCTTCACCACTTACTGATGAACTAGAAGTTAGAGATATATAAATGAGTGTAAACCTGAATCTGTATGACCAAGTAAAAATAATTCAATTTAAAAACCAATAAAGATCATGTTGTACATAATATATACATATGTAAATATTAGTATATTGCTCTTTGTATTTCTAAAAATATTTTTAATCAACATGTTTTGATGTAGTAGTTTCAAAATAAAACATATACTTTAGCTTGCAGATTTAGAAAAGAATTTATTATAACACAGGTCAGCTTTTATTTTTGTTGGGTACAAAGCATTTTGCTTAAATTCTGCAGAAAAGCTGTAATCCAACCATTGCAAACTAGTGTTCTCTCCCTAAACATGATGTTTAAGAATCCAAGAACAATTTTTTTGGCAAAACAAAATTCATTTATTATAAACTTAGGAGGACAGACACATTGGCAAGCACGTGAAAACTTCACCCTAATGATTACAAATGTTGTTTCTGTGTTGCATGCTGTCTCCAGTAGTTAGTAAATTACTCACTAGACACTATTATCACATACAAACCAGAGATTTTCTCTCCAAAAATTTAAGGCATTTTTTTATTGTCAACTTGACAAAATAAACTGAGTGTGTGTGTGTGTGTGTGTGTGTGTGTGTTTGAGTGTAGTGTTTATGAGATTTCATGTGCTTTGCTTCTTTGAGACAATCTCACTTCTAGTACAAAGTTGAACATGATGACTCTTTTGTCTCAGTCTCTTAAATGCTGGGATTACAGGCATGTACCATCTAAATTGATAGAACTGCTTTGAAATTCTGTTACAATGGCAATTGTGTTTCTATTTCATTAGTTAAAAGCTTAAAGAAACTTCTACAAGATTTTTTTTACTTGTATAAGCACATTTCTCAAAACTAATTATGACATTTGATTTCTTACATTTGGCCATTGATTGGAAATGGAGGATATCTTTCCCTTTCTAAAGGCCAAAATAATACTTATTAAACCATAGCATTTACTGAATGCATTTTAAATTCTCTTGAGAAGATTGAGATTTCTGAAAATATTTAATTCCCAAAATTTCATATTGCATACATCTCATATGCTAAAATACATGTGTACTTAAATCATATAAGGGATGAAAATTTATATATATACATCTAAATACAAATACCATGAAACCATCAAAACAATCAAGATAACAATAAATGCCTTAAACAGTACATTTTTTCTATCTGGTGTGTATTTTCTTTCTTTTTTAAAATCTTCTATTTGTTGGTTTTTTTTATTTTTTAAACTCTAGAGTTTATTCCTCTCCCGGTCAACCCTCAGACTGTTCCATATCCCTTACTTTCTTCTCATCCCCCTGTCTCCATGAGGATGTCCCCAACACTCCCCCACCCCATCCATTTCTACACTCCATGGGTCCTCCAGTCTCTTGAGGGTTAGGTGCATCTTCTCTGACTGAACTTAGACCTGGCAGATCTCTGCTGTATGTGTGTTGGGGCCTCATATCAGATGATATATGCTGCCTGGTTGGTGGTCCAGTGTTTGAGAGATCTAGGGTGGGGTGTCAAGGGTAATTGAGACTGCTGGTCCTCCTACGGGGTCGCTCTCCTCCTCAGCTTTACCAGCTTTTTGCTAATTCAACCACAGGGGTCAGCAGTTTCTGTCAATTGGTTGAGTGCAAATATCTGCATCTGACTCAGCTGTTTGTTGGGTCTTTCAGAGGGCAGCCATGCTAGGTTCCTTTTTGTGAGCACACCATAGCCTCAGTAATAGTGTCATGACTTGGGGCCTTCCCTTGAGCTGGATCCCACTTTGAGCCTGTCACTGGACCTTCTTTTCCTCAGGCCCCTCTCCATTTCCATTCCTGTGGTTCTTTCAGACAGGAACATTTATGGGTCAGAGTTTTGACTGTGGGATGGCAACTCATCTCTCACTTGATGCCCTAAAGCTTTTTGTGAACTTCTCTCCAGATCCCCATCACACTCCCATAGTCACTACCTCCACTGGAAAACATTGATCTTTCTGTCACTATAGATTGGTTTGTATTTCCTACAATATTTTTAATTAATTATTTTATTTATTTACATTCCAGAGATTGCCTCCTCATGTCCCCCTCCCCAAGTTCCTCATCCCATTTCCCTTCTTCTTCTTAAGTTACCACTCTTTCCTGTCTGTTCTCATGAGAGTTGGGAATAGCTTATCTTTGACTGAGTCTGTCTTTGATTTTTTTCTCTGATTTGTCTCTTTGTCTATCCATCAATTAAACATCACTTTCAAACATGATGACTTCTTTCTACAAAGTGACTTTACTTTCACTGTTTGGGATTAAAAGTGTGTAGTAAGAGTGTCTGTATTCCAGCCAGATCACACAGACCTAAGAATGTTTTTTGGAAGACCTTGCCAGGGCACCCATATTCCTGGATTAAAATCCCTGTACAGTATTCTGTATTCCATAAGTCCATAGTGGGGCCATACATTCTTGGACAATACCCTTTCAAATGAATTAAGCCTACCCTATCTTCACTAAAAATACTTCTGTTAAGTGTTTTTCTGAAGCAATAAAAGACTGACTGTCAAAGTCTATTTGTTTCATTCTTACCATACTTTTATTTCTACACTTATCTTTTCCCTTTGTCTTTTGAGATCTCCACAGCTATGTCATATATATAGATTGGGTTAGGTTAGTAGTTCTCATAGTCAGTCTCTTATCACAGATGTTTGAGGCACAAAATTTATTGTGCATTTTATTTTTAGCTGTCCAGTTTTTAATGTGATATAAATACTATAGTTTCTATGAGATCTCTATAAATTCTATAAAATATATCTTATTCAACTAAAATAACTTTCACAATATCATGAAATATGCTTTTCTTTCCCTAGGAATCCCATACAGAAGTCTAATTTAGAGTTAGAGCCTTTTAATACACTTATATGTATTGAAAGCCTGGGTGTGTTAAAGACAGAAAGAGCTGTGTTGAATATTTATCTATGTAAGTTTTACTATTTTTTTAAAAATTATATTTTTATTTAATCACTGAAATTTCACTCATGGATCTTATTGGGTTCTTATTACATTCTTCCAACTTTTTTAGAACCTACCATTTTGTCTACTCCTGATTTACATCATCATTTATTTATTAATTTTTATTATTATGTCATCATTATCACCATAATTATTATGAGTATTCCAGTTATTTCAATTAGTGCTGATCATGTACAAATGAGTGTGGGACCATCCATCAAGTTGTGGGCAATGTAATAGCAGTCACATCTCCAAAGAAAATTTACTCACATTTATCATCTCTCAACTACCAGTCTCTTTTCAGATAGAGGTTAAACTTTGAGAGTCCTTCCATAATACCTGATGACATTTTTTGTCTTCATCTTTTATTATTATTTATTTTATTTTTTTACACTCCAGATTTTATCCCTCCCCCACCACTGGTGCAACTGTTCCATATCCCATACCTCCAACTCACCTGCCTGTCTCCATAAGGATGTTCCAATCCCCATCCCCCCACCCCACCTGACCTCTAAACTCCCTGGGGCCTCCATTCTCTTGAGGGTTAGGTGCATCATCTCTGATTGAACACAGACCCAGCAGTCCTCTGCTGTATATGCGTTGTGGGCCTCATGTCAGCTGGTGTATGCTGCCTTTTTTGGTGGTCTAGTGTTTGAGAGATCTTGGGGGTCCAGATTAATTGAGACTGCTGGTCCTCCTACAGGGTTGCCCTCCTCTTCAACTTCTATCAGCCTTTCCCTAATTCAACCACAGGGGCCAGCAGCTTCTGTCCATTGGTTGGGTGCAAATATCTGCATCTGACTCTTTCAGCTGCTTGTTGGTTCTTCTGGAGGGCAGTCATGACAGGTCCCTCTTTGTGAGTGCCCCATGGCCTCGGTAATAGTGTCAGGCCTTGGTAACTCCCCTTGAGCTGAACCTTCTTTTTCTCAGGCATCTCTTCATTTTCATCCCTGTAGTTCTTTCAAACAGGAACAATTATGGGTCAGAGTTTTGACTGTGGAACCCCACATCTGATAGAGTGCTAATACCCAAAATATATAAAGAACTCATGAAGCTAACCACCAAAAAACCAAACAATGAAATAAAAAAAAATGGGGTATAGAACTAAACCAAGAATTCACAACAGAGGAATCTCAAATGGCTGAGAAATGTTCAAAGAACCTAAAGAAAGGTTCAAAGTGTTTGGTGATCAGAGAAATGTAAATCAAAAAGACTCTGATTCCACATTAAACCAGTCAGAATAACTAAGATCAAAACCTCAGGTGACAACAGATATTGGCAAGGATGTGGAGAATGAGGAACACTCCTCCATTGCTAGTGGGATTGCAAACTGGTACAACCACTCTGGAAATTCATCTGGAGGTTTCTCAGAAAATTGGAAATAGATCTACCCGAAGACCCAGCAACACCACTCTTGGGAATATACCCAAAAGATGCCCTACCATGACACAGGGGCACATGTTCTACTATGTTCATAGCAGCCTTGTTTGTGATAGCCAGAAGCTGGAAATAATCCAGATGCCCCACAGCAAAAGAATGGATACAGAAAATGCTGTTCATTTATACAATGAAATACTACTCAGCTAATAAGACCAAGACATTCTGAGTTTGGCAGGCAAATGGGTGGAACTAGAAAATAACATCCTGAGTGAGGTAACTCAGACCCAAAAGGACATGCATGATATGTACTCAATAATAAATGAATATTAGGCAAAAAATGGAAAGAAAAGCAGAGAAAAATATACAGAGTGCCTGTGGGGCCTGTCTCCAGCTGGGTCCCACAAAGTCTTCGGTTCAGCAGGAGATAGGATGTAGAAGGCCGCCTTCTCTGTCTCTGTAGTTGCCCCTGCCCATGGGTGGTCCAAGGCAGAGCGCCAGTGGGGAAGGTCTGCTTCTGCCTGCCCTGAAGTACTTTGGGAGAGCCGGTGGGTTCTGAAGTGTTACAGCTCTTTGCTAAGCAGGGAAGTGCCGGCTAGGTAGCAGGGAAAGAGAGTAGATCTCTTGCCCAGTGTTAACAGCTCTGGAGCGGGCTAACAGGCAAAGAGGGGAGGGTCCGAGACAGGAGCTCTCCGACAACAGGATGGTTCTTGTGTGCTTTATTTCTCAATTAAGCTCAATATATACAGTTTGGGATGGGTGAAGGTTTTAGCAGCAGGTAATCCCATTGGCTTAGTCTGAGGTTTTGGGGATGCCTCATATGCATGTGGGGAGAGCCTGGGGCACTAATTCCCTAAGACCCTCTAGGCCTCCCAACCTCTCTCTGTGGGAGGGGCTGTGAAGGGTGGAAGCTGGGAGAGACAGGGGACCAGGAACAAAGCTGAACGCCTGTCGTCCCAACAGGGTCTCCGGGGTTCAGAAGCGCGTTCGACTGGGCACCTGGTTGTCTCTCATAGCTCAGCGCCCCACAAGTGCCCAGGATACAATCCACAAAATTTTAAAAGGTCAACAAGCTGATTGGCCCAAGTGAGGACACCTTAGTCCAACTGTGGAGGAAGAAGAAAGCAATCACAAGTGGGGAGAGAGGAAGGGAGGGACCTGGGAGGGAAAGTGGATGGGGGTTGCTGGGAGAGGGGAACCTGATCTGGTATTGGGTGAGGGAAAAGGGCTGAAGCCCTGAGCGCCAACAGAGAAAATGGAAACAGGCAACCAAGGGAGGTAGGAGGTTAGCAGGACCCTCCAGAATGAAGCAGAGACCTGGGAGGTGAGAGACTCTCAGGACTCAAAGGGAGGGACCTTAGGTGAAATGCTGACAGTAGGACGAGGAAACTTATAGATTCCACCTCCAGGAGAAAGACAGGGCACCAAATGAGGGAGGGGGTTGCCATCCCACTTGATGACATTTAAAATTGCTTGTTCAGGTGTTCACAACTGCTGTGAGTTTATGTTGTGTATCATCAATATTATGTTCAGAAGATAGCATTTTATAGTTCTCCCTATCCTCTGTCTTCTACATTCTTCCTGGCCCCCTTATATGCCATGAGTCTTAACAAGGAGAAGGCTTATATGGATGACTGAAGTACTACTGAGCACTACAGTCATTTATTCTCATCAATATTGTTACCATCTAGGATAATTGATGAGTAACCTTTTCTTCTAAAGAATTAAATGTGAAGGAAAAGAAATCTCTGACTCTTTCTGAGGACCAGTCTCAATCATTCTCGAGAATTAGATTGGCTCAAAATAAGAATCTCAGACAATAATGCAGGTACAAGCTGACGAGGAACTCATTGTTGTTCTGAAGTGTGCTTAGTCATAGACAGCTTTCAGCTCTTTCTCTTTTTTCCTACCCCTATCCCCAGATTTCCTTTCCTCTGAGTTCATCTCAGTCTTTTGTTGCTTACACACTTCCTTGTTGTTACAACAATACATAATCAAAAGCCTTTTTTCCTCACATTCATTCTTTTTCCTGAAAAACACCATGTAACTATGCCACCCAAAACCACAATGCACACACAAAGTCACAGTTCAGTGTCTGCAAAGCAAGTTATACCTTAACTATTAACTCTTAGAGAAACCATGAAATCACAAGTCTTTTGGACATAAACCTGTGGTTACCAGCATTAGCCTAAGAACAGAAAGGTGCTAAACTGATCAGAGTAATGTTAATATGTTTAACTTGTCTTAAATTTGCAAAATCTCTTTATTAAGCTTATTTGAATATCTATTTGTACAATACTTTTCAAACTCTTTTCCATATGCAATATTAATGTCTCTCACAGTTTTCCCCAGGGATCCTTCACTAGCCTAAATTCTATCTCTTAAAAGTTGTACCCTAATTTTCTTAGGCAGGCAATGCCAGGAGATCAAATCAGTATGCTCCAATCTTTCTAGGAAAGACAATGCACTAACCCAACAGCCCCCTTATGTGATCCAAACTCATCTACCTATATTTTTATCTTTTTTATTATACAGATATTTTCCAGTTTTTCTCAATAATATTTTTGGATCAAACTTTCTACTATTAGAGATCTCCCCTTGTAGGGACTCTCACTATTGCTCACTGATATAGTAGACCCAACTATTCCTCTATTTTCACCCTTGTACTTTCTATGGATATCTTTGCCCTTAGTGACCCAGGCCAATCATTCCTTTGTCCTTGGGGTCTTAAATTCTCTGTACTACTAAAACTTCTGGTTTCTAAAACACATTTCCTGCTTCAAATGGTTCCTGGTACAACTTAATCATCATGAATTGGCTAAAATTTTCCAAAGAAGAATTAAGGCAGTCAGCCTCCACATCCAGAACCATTTGTTCTGTTAGGCCTGGGGTGGCTGCTCTAATGGTCAGGGCCAGAGGAGTTTGTTGGTATAGACATCAAAGTCATTTCCTTTCCTAGACATTTTACCAAGGTTGTATTTGAGGACAAATATGATATAGAAAAAAGCAAAATGAATAAGCATGCAAGAAAGAGCAAAGACATCTGCATCAAGGGAGGGAAAGCAGGAGTGGGTGGGTGAGGGCACACCCTCATAGAAGCAGGAGGAGGGGGGATGGGAGAGGGGGTTTCTGTGGGAGGGAATGGTGAAAGGGAATAACATCTGAAATGTAAATAAATAAAATATCCAATAAAAGAAGAAAGCCAGAGATGCACTATTCACATATGCCAAAACTGTTTCATGCAGCTGTGTCCACAACCATGTAGCACCTGCACCTGATGATCTCTATAGACAGCAGCAGAGAAATCTCACATACAGCAAACAGGACCAGCCATAATCATTGACTGAAGAAAAGCTTTTGTTGGTAGTGAAGAAACACACAGGACAGAAAAGGACTTTCCGTAGTAGGGATAGTGGAATTCAGGAAGCTGAAGTCCAGGTTTTTCTTCTGGACTGGGGGATTGTCAAGTCTCTTGAAGGTTCTACTCTACCTAATTTACTGTGGGTCAGTTTAAAGAAAGATAGGATAACTATGACCGACTGGCCCACAACACGTGTAAATGTGTTTACACGTGTAAACGTGTCCTGATCTGGTCTTGAACTTGTTGAACCACTCCATCAGCAGAGGGCCTATAGGCAGGAGAGAAAGGCACAGAAGGCTTTGTTTAAGTTACCGGGATTGGTGACAGATTAGGATGGTGAGAAATAAACCATTGCTTCTCTTTCCTATATTGTTAAACTGCTTACTAATATTTATGTTTATACCATAGTCTAGTGTCAGCTTGGCCAGTTTCTCTGTATTAAAGGACAGAATTTAATGTAAAGACATAATTATGTCTAGTCAAGGAACTAAAAATAAGATACTTCTAAGTACTTGGCTCTCAAAGCAAGTTCCATAATCCCTGCTCCAACTCTCAGAAATATTACAGAAGAAGAGGAGTAAAATGTAAGAATCTAAAAGGCTATGATCACTGCCTTTTAGGCATGTCATGAGTGTTGCATTCATGAACTCACAGTGGCTGTGGTTACCTGCACAAAATCTGCCCAAGATTGGATCCGTTAACAGTCACTCACTGATGGAAGAGTCGCTACTCATGATACTCATGCCTTCCTGAAAAAATCTAGCCAGTTGATTGTTGCTGGGGGAGGGGAACTCATTGTCTTCAGTGGTTCGACCACTAGTGAAATAATACTGGGCATAGTTCCACACCCACACCCTTGTCAGTGACTTGGTTAAAATCAATAGGTCACAAAGCAAATGTTAAAACAAATGTGTGAGTGTGTGTGTGTGTGTGTTTGTGTGTGTGTGACTTGTAGGGTTGGAGATTTGTGTGCTTGGTGAATGTGACCAGAGTGCACTATTAATGTTCATAGCACATTATGAAACTGTCAAATTAAGTAATTTTAACAAAATGTAAAGAACTTGAACAATATTTCTCATTATCTTTTTCATTTAATTTACTTGTTTATCTTTGGAATATGAATAGAGATGAAGAGACAGGCTTAGTGTGAGGGTCCAAAGGCATTATTTTGTTAATTATTACTCTTTAGCTATGTCTTTGTGGAGAATGGCCTACAGAGATAAAGAGTGTAGTTTATTATGTTCATTTAACATTTTTATTTTCCAAAGGACAGATCTCACCTGGAAAACAATGGAGTTAACTGAAGTAATAATATAGTTTGTTTACGCTAATATATCTTATGTCTGAATTACTCTAATGAGCTATCAGCTATGCCATGTATGAAACAGATAAAAATATTAGGCTCAGAAAACCTCAATTCTTTTTGTTTTTTGTTTTTCCAAAATCAAAATACTGAAAATGTTTTCTTCAAAAACAAGAACATAAATTCTCTAGCTTTTTAATTTGATTCAACAGTATTGTATTACAGAAAGCATACTTTTCTCTTTTCTTTTTTTTTTTAAATTTTTATTAATCATTCCATTCATTTACATCTCAAATGATATCCCACTTACCTGTTACCTGTAGCTGCCTTCAGCCATGATCACCAGGTTCTCCTGAGACGAAGCCTAGAAATTAACGGGAAGGAGGGCGAGAGAAACGAGAAACGTGGGGCCAAGACAAAGTATTCTGATCAAGGCCCGAAGTTTAATAATTTGCTTTCACATATAAAGGGGAAGCCCCACCCCCCAGAGTCTCTTCTCCAGAGACTAGGTGAGGAGATAGGTGTCAAGGCTAGCTCAGCAGGCAGTCCATTCTTCTTAGCCCTGTAGCAGACCTCAGGGTGCCAAGACTAGCAAGGCAATGCCTCCTTCTAGGTACTATTGTTGTTTGGTCTTGTTGTGGTCAATGACTTGCTGGCCTGCTTAGGCCTGGGGGAAGAGCACAGCTACCCCCTCCACAAGTGCCCCAACCCATGATATCCCACTTCCTGTTTATTCCTCAGCCACCTCCCATCCCACATCTTCCCTTCCCCCTCCCTTTTGCCTGTATGAGAGTGCTCCCCAACCCACTCACACTCTCCTGACCCACTGCTCCAGCATCCTCCTGCTCTAGGGAATCAAACCTACCCAGGACCAAGGGGCTCCCCTCTCATTGCTGTCAGGCAAGGCCATTCTCTGTTACTTATGATCTGGAACCAAAGATCCCTTTAGGTACACTCCTTGGTTGGTGGTCTAGTCTCTGGGAGAACTGGGTAGTCAGGCCAGCTTATGTTGTTCTTCCAATGAGGTTGCAATCCTCCTCTGCTCCTCCAATCCTTCTGCCAGCTCCCCCACCAGGTTCCCTGAGTTCAGCCTGATGGTTGGCTCCAACATCCACCTCTGCATTTGTCAGTTGCTGGCCTGACCTACCCAGGAACTGCCACATTTGGTTCCTATCTGCAAGCAGCTCTTGACCATGGCAACAGTAGTAGGTTTGGTGTCTGCAGATGTGATGTATCCTCAGGTGGGGCCATTCTCCAATTTGCCCTTCTTTTAGTTTCTGTTCTATTTTTTGTTCCTGTCCTTACTTTGGACAGAAATCTTTCTGGGGGCGAGGGGGAAACTTTGAGATGGGTAAGTGGCTCCATCTCTAGACCAGGGGCCATGACTATTTACTGAAGGTAGTCTCCACAGGTTATACCTCCCCCTTCTCTGAGCATTACAGCTAAAGTCAATCCAACTGGGTCCTGGGAGCTTCATGTTTCTCTGATATCTGGGACCCTCCAGTAGCTATCCCCAGTTCCTCATCTACCCTGCTACCTACTTTTATTCAATTTCCTGACCCTCTGTACCTCTCTCAAATCTCCTCCAGATTCTGATACTACTACCCTTATTTCCTCCTTTTCCTTTCTCCCTCTCTTGTTTCCCTTTCGGTCCATCTCCCACAATCGTCCTGTGCCTCCCTCAGCGCAGGACTGAAGCATCCACCCCCTGTCCTTCCTTCCTTCTATTCTCCATATGGTCTGTGGGTTGTATCATATACATTGTGAGGTTTTGGGTTAGTATCCACTTATTAGTCAGTACATACTATGTGAGACTTTTTGTGTCTGGATTACCTCACTCAGGATGATATTTTCTAGCTCCATCCAATTGCTTGAAAATTTCATGCAGTCATTGTTTTTCATCACTGCATAGTACTGCATTGTGTATATGTACTGTATTTTCTGTATCCATTCTTCTGTTGAGGGACATCTGAGTTGTTTCCAGCTTCTGGCTATTATAAATAAGGCTACTATGAACATAATTGAGCATGTGTCCGTGTTATATGTTGGAGCATCTTTTGGGAAAACCTCAATTCTTGTTAAGTTGGCCCCAGTATTTTTCTTTATTAATAATTAATTAATTAATTAATGTAATTATTAAACAGTATAAGTCACTTTAAAATGATTTTAACTAGCATATAGTAATTGTATCTTTTTATTTGAATATTATGATATTTTGAAATGTATATGATCAAATTGCAAAATTGGTACATTTACCATTTCTTTTAGTTGAGATCATTAAATTGTTGGAAGACTTTAAAATATGAAAACACTTTTGGTAAATTATAGTTATTGTACTGTTTAACAGAACATTCAAAAGTATTCCTTCTGTCTTACCTGATTTTTTCCTTTAATCATCAACTTTTCTCTATTCTACCTCTCCACTACAGAAGACTTAAGACAAAATATACCATTTTCTTTTCCTCTTTCCTCTAAATTATTGCTTTACTTAGCTCCATTGTTTTTCATGAGACAACTGATACTTCAGAAATGAAGACATTAAAGATAACAACAAAACATGTCCTTTAATAATAATAATATATTTATTATTATTATTATTATTATTATTATTATTATTATTATTGGCATGTGAGTGTATTTACTGATTTCATCTCTGTACCCCAGGTGGGCCAGGTGACTGGAGAGGGCAAAAGTGGGTGTTGTCTTTTCTGAAAATGGAAGTTAGAAATGTGAGTCACCATGTGGGTGCTGAGAATCAAACCTGTGTCCTATAAAAAAGCTAGCTGTGCTCTTAATTTCTGAGCCATCACTGCAGACTCTGAACCATGTCCTTTACCTCTGCTACAGGATTTTCACAGATTATCTCAATAACAATTTTCCCCATGGTCATTAATTTTGCTACAAATGACAAGATTTCAGTGCTAGTGCTTTTGAGGTTGAATAGTTTCCCATTGTGTGCTTAGGTCATTTTTTCTTTACCCATTTATACACATGGGAATGTAGATTGGCTCCATTCCATGGTTATTGTGACTAGAGGCTCAATAGTCAGGGCGTTCAGATGCATCTCCAACCTTTTGATTACCTTTTTGTTCTGTATATTTATAAGACAGGGTGCTTGTCTGGCCCATGGGAAGCCCTCAGCTGATCGGAGATTTATCTGTAGTTTTCTTTGGCAGATGTACTATATTATTTTATATATTGGCTATAGTTTCTAACATGCTCATTAGTAATATTGAATGTCCTTTTTTCCACATCATTGCCAGCATTTGTTATTTAGCATTTTTTTTCTGATATTAGTCACTTTAACCAGAGTGAGTTTATATCTCACTAAAGTTTGCCTTACTGTAATGACGAATGATGTTGAACACTTTCATAATCTCTTAGCTCATTGTATCTCTTCCCTTGAAGAAAGTCTATTCAGATCATTTGCCCATTTTAAAACCAGATATATTTTGTGTTGTATTTAAACAATTATAAAGTTTTATATTTAAAGTTTAATTTATTATATGACTTATATTTGAGTTTGATGCATTGTATGACTTATATATAATAAGAGGTAGGGGTAAGGTTTGCTTTTACATGTGGAAGTTGTCTTAGCTTTATTTCTATTGCTGTGTTAAAGACCATGACCCAAAAGCAATATATAGAAGATAGGGTTCTTTTCATCCTATTATTCCAGGTCACATTCCATGATGAAGGGAAGACAGGGCATGAACTCAAGGAAGAACTTGAAACAGGAACTTGAACAGAGACTATGAAGGAATGGATCTCTGCTTACTGGTTTATTCTTCATGCTTTTTTAGAGAGCAACTTTATGCAAAGCAAGACCACTTACCCTCATATAATATTGACTACTGTGGGTTTGGACAGCAGAAAGAGTTGTTATTCTGGCTGGAATGAGTGTATCTAAGCAGTGGATACCAATCATAGGTGGGAGTTAGGGACATAATGTCGGAGGTGAGCCACAGAAAGGGGTGTCTGTGAGGTATGTCATAATCAGAACCAAGGGTGTGGGAGGGTTCCCAGTGCAGCTGGAGCTCTTTCCTGTTCTGACTGGCATGGCTTACACCTGAGCAGCAGATGACCAACGATCATGTAGGGGTGGGGGCATGGCTGGACATGGGCAGTAGTCAGGAGTGTGGGAAGTATCAAACTACCATGAACAAAAGCTAGATTTCAACAACAGTACAATGAAAAGCCTACAAGCTCATGGAAACTGAACAGCTTTCTAATAAAGAAATTAAAGACTCCTAGAATTCAATGAAAATGAATGTACAACATAACGAAACTTATAGGATACAATGAAAGCCATGCTAACAGGAAAAGTTCATAACATGTAGTACTTTCATAAAGAAATTAGAGAGATCTCACACTAACAACTTGAAAACTCGAAGGAAACACACCAAAAGGAGTAGAGGCAGGATATTATCAAACTCAGAGCTGAACTCAATCAATTAGAAACTAAGTGAACAATACAAAGAATCAATGAAACCAGGAGTTGGTTCTCAGAAAAAATAAACAAGATAGAAAAACTCTTAGCCAAACTAACCCAAATACAGAGAGAAACTATCCAAATTAATAAATCAGAAACAAGAAGTGGGCATAACAACAGACACCAAAAAAAAAAATCTCAAAAAATAATTACATACATCAGATATCAAAAACCTCTGCTGTACAAAATTGGAATATCTAAAAAATAATAAAAACAATAACTAAATCTAAAACACAATAGATACCACTTACCTAAGTAAAATATCAGATAACCAATTTAAATAGGTCTGTAACTCCTAAGGTAAGTAGTCATTAAAATTTACATCAGCTGGGCAGTGGTGCACGCCTTTAATTCCAACACTTGAGAAGCAGAGGCAGGCAGATTTCTGAGTTTGAGGCCAGCCTGGTCTACAGAGTGAGTTCCAGGACAACCAGGGCTACACAGAGAAACCCTGTCTCCAAAAACCAAAAAAAGAAAAAAAAAAGAAAAAGAAAGAAAATACCTCACAAGGCCAGATGGTTTTAGTGCCCTGATTATTCCCTGCAGAAGCTGGGAAATCACATCTGCCCTCTTCCCCCAACCCTATTCTTATAGGGGAAACTTCTGGGCTTGTTTGGAGAAAAATTCAGGCTAACATGCCATCATCATTCCTTGTCCAGCAACATACCAAAAAGTGCCCAAGTATGGGCTCAGTTTTGGGACATGTATGGACACAAATTCCAGCTCCTAGCTGACATGTCATCACTCTTTCATAAGCTCTACAAAATACCCTTGCTTTAGCTGGGCTTGTGACTTCATTGGCCTTCACTCAAGAGACTGGTGGACCCTCCTGGAAGCTACTTCCTAATAAACCTGCCTTATCTAATTTTAACCTGGTTTAATCTGGCGCATATTTGTATCACTGAGGTTGAGAAAAAGCTTACCATGTTGGTGCCAAAATGGGGAGGAGTTGAGCCGCGTTATGGTTTGTATATGTTTGGCCCAGGGAGTGGCACTATTATAAGGTGTGGCCTTGTTGGAGTAGATGTGACCTTCTTGGAGTAGGTGTATCACCAAATGTGGATTTTAAGACCCTCATCCTAGGCAGGGCGGTGGTAGCGCACACCTTTAATCCTAGCACTTGGGAGGCAGAGGCAGGAGGATTTCTGAATTCGAGGCCAGCCTGGTCTACTGAGTGAGTTCCAGGACAAGGAACTATACAGAGAAACCCTGACAAAAAAACAAAACAAACCAAAAAAAAAAACAAAACAAAACAAAAAAAAAACCAAAAAAAAAAAAACCCAAAAAAACAAAACAAACAAACAAATAAAAATAAAACCCCTCATCCTAGCTGCCTGGAAGCCAGAATTGTGCTAGCAGTCTTCAGATGAAGATGTAGAACTCTCAGCTCCTCCTGCACCATGCCTGCCTGGGTGCTGCCATGTTCCTGCCTTGATAATAATGGACTTAACCTCTGCATCTGTAAGCCAGTCCCAATTAAATGTTGTCCTTAGAAGAGTTTCCTTGGTTGAGATGTCTGATCACAGCAGTAAAATGCTAACTAAGACAAGCCCCCAGCACAATGTACCAGGTTATGTCAGGATGGCTCCTCTCCCAATCTTACCCTCTTCACCTGATGGAATCAACTTGTGGCTCAGGGTAAGTTGCCATTTTCCAGTCACAGCCTCAGAGCTAGTGAGTGTGTAAGACCCCCACAAAGGGAGGACTTCACCCAAGCGTCAGGAATCTGCGGCCACCCAATAACTCACAAGACACAGACTAGATGCAATCAGCAAGAGGTATATTTAGATCAGCATTCTGAGGTCAAGACCTGTAACCCATGCAGGAGCAGTGGGGTTTGACCCCGAGTTATGGAGGTGGAGGGAATTTAAAGCCAAAAACCACAAGGGAAAAAACACAACCCAGGGGTAAAACCACAACCCAGGGGGAGTGAAGGGGGGGTTATTGGAGAGTACCTGTGGAAAGTCCCAGCTCATTATTCAGTTTGTGACAGGGTCCAAGGAACAGTCATGGGTAACATTTTGTATAGGCTATTCTCAAGAGCCTATTTGTATTCAACCATCTATCTTGTGGTCATCCAAGTTCCTAAAACACAGAACTCAAGACCAAGCTTGAGTTCTGCTCAGCCTGTTAGGAGTTTTTGAAAATTTTTAACCCTTTCAAGTGCCTCTTCCACATCCATTGCAGCTGCTGCGTGATGTGGGACCGCAGGTGGTGTGGGAAGCCCACCCGGCCCAGGACCCCGCAGACTGCCCTTCCCACTTGAGTTTTTTTTTTTTCCCCACAGCTGGCATGATATAAAATCAACTCAAACAAATCAGTAGCCTTCCTCTACTCAAAGGATAAACAGGCTGAGAAAAAAATTAGGGAAATGACACCCTTCACAATAGTCACAAATAACATAAAATACCTTGGAGTGAATCTAACCATGTGCCTCCACAGTCTCCTTCCTGCTGCGTGCCCACTCGTGGCGGCTGGGGCCAGGGCCCAGAATGGAGATTCTCACCAAGAGCCCTGTGCCAGGCCCTGCTAAAATCAAGCTGAGTTTGCTCCCTGCCCAAGTGTGAGCATGCCTGCTTAGCCTCTGCTCCTCTGTGGTAGACCCAGTCTCCCTGAGACACCCACACCTGAAAAAAGAGACACAACAGATCCACACTTGTACACCCACACATGGGCCTACATTGTTTCCCACAGGTGGTGGACAACGTATGCAGAGCCAGCTCCACAAGTCTCCCCCCCCTCCCCCGTGCCTGCAAAAACCGTACCATCTCTTTGTGTCTACCCTACCCCCTCTTTCTCTCTGATTCTTAGTTATAATCTTACTCTTGCCTAGTGCAAAAGGACTAGATATTTCTTCCCACGTGTTCTCCAGCTCAAGGGCAAGATGGCAGCGGCTTCCTAGCCCCCCCTCTCTTCCCATCCCTCCAGCTCTATAGAGTGCTCCTTCACAGCTAGCAGCTGTCCTTCAAGCCACAGAGCCTGCTGTACACCCTCTTTTTAAGACTGTTTCCCTTGGTTGAGAGTCTCCTCATGGCTGAGACTGTCCTCTCTCTCTCTCTCTCTCTCTCTCTCTCTCTCTCTCTCTCTCTCTCAAGATTGTCAGCTCCAAACTCTAGTCCCTAGCACCCTGCCAGGTAGCATCTTCCCCTGATACCCTGTCATATGCGACAGGCTACAGCTATTTGGCTTAGGCTGCTTGCCTGAAGCAACAGGGCAGGGACCCTGCTTACTACCCAGCCCTGTGTTCCTTAGCCAGCGTATGCTTCCCCTCACCCTCAGTCATTTGCAGCTGACTAAAGCTACCTTAGCTCAGCCAGGTTGCCTGCACCCTTTGCCCCCATGCTGCCTGCCAATTTCTCTCAAAAGCTGCCTGGCTCCAATCCAACTTCCACACGTCTTTCCCATAGACACAGACTCTCACTCTTTCTGATTCTTAGCTCTCTTATCAAGCCCCAATGCTTCTTGCTTTAAACTTCTCTTCAAAGTTGACCTTTCTTCTTCTCTACATTTAAAATTTACCAGCTAAGAAAAAACAAAGGGAGAATACAGAACCTCTCTGCCAGAGCACCCAGACTCCACATGGCAGAGCAAGGCCCTTTCCCCCATTGCTTCTAAGCCCACCATTACTGCTCCTTCTCTCAAACAGGAGGACCTGCAACAACAAACGTTCCTGTTTTTCAACCAAAAATTTTAAACATTTCTTTTTCTCCCTAACAGTAACACCTAAAACAACAATGCTTGTGCTTTTCAACCAAAAAATTTCTTGTTATTTTTTGTTTGTTTGTTTGTTTTGTTTTAATGCTTCCTTTTCTCTCTATCACTCGTGATATATGTCCAACATTTTCTTTCAACCTTTATAATTTCTTCAAGGTTCAAAAGCCATCTAATTTACTTCTACAGATTATGTCAACATGCTGACACCATTTCGTGAGTTGTTTCTTTTACAAACTGTTGCTGCCAATCCCAGATACATAATTAACATTGTTTTTCTCCCTCAGCCATCCAAAAACAGACTCAAAGACACCTTCCAGGACTAAAATTTCCTTAAACACCTTTGCTTATCCAGGATCTTAACGACAGACCATAATGTGCTTGTTCCCAAGCAATTTAATGCTCAATATCTAGCTTTTACAGATATCTCCCTGCCAGAGATGCTGCTTTCCTGCTGTGATTATCCGACAGGTATACCCACAGATCCAACAGAGTCTATGCCATCCTCTGGAACCTGCCTGAGATGCCAAGCTGCTTTCTCCCAGCCACCTCATCTGACTGCAGACTCCAGAGACACACTGAGACCCAGAGACAGTGCCACCTCCTGGAGCCTTCCAAGCTGCCTTCTTCCAGCCACCTCCTCTGACTGAAGACCCCAGAGACATGCTGAGATCCAGAGATGCATGCCAAAACCCAGAGACACTCACTACAGAAGACAGATCCAGACCTTCCAGATGCAAATGAATTCTTTTGCCAAAATCACATAGCTAAAGTTACATGTTAGTGAGGAAAACATAATATCTATTTAGATTAATCAGATGTCATTACCCTCAAGCTGTACAACCTTTGTTTAATTGTTTCAATGATCCCCTGCCTTCCAAAACCCTACCCTCAACTCCCATTACCCTTGGCTTAGTTATGCTGCACCCTCTGGCCTACCTAGTGTTTTCTTTTGACTACCTCATCCAAAATTTTAACTAAAAAAGAGTGAGATTTGGGTCATAAATAGATGGTTTGGTCTCTCCAGTAGAGCTCTGGGTTTGAGATAGCCCGGGACCCGACAGGACATTACCTGTCAGGGACGGCATCTATCTCTCCATGCTCCCGGATTCCAGACTACTCCACGGGGTCCACATCTCTCATTAACCTACACCTTGCAGACTACAGATGACACAGAGTTGCCCCTCCTTTAATGAAAGAAAAGAGAGTGGGATGTTGGGCCTTGGACAAGGTAACTCCATTTAACCTTCGCTCTTCAGTCACATAGCACACAGGTAGAGGGCATGATTAGCAGGTCTCCACCTCCAGAGATTAAAATATTGACTTATCTAAAGGCCGGGGGTGTAGCTAATTAAGTTATTCCCTCCCGTTTCCCCACTCCCTATAAAGCCAGGGGAGCCTGGCTTGGGGTGGGGGGGAGCATGCACCATCTACACCCATTCACCACGCCATGAACAATAAAAGCTTTCAAAAACAGGACTCCACATGTCTTCGGGGCCTGCTCCCTCCAGGTTCCCAGCCTTTGGAACCTTTGGAACCTTGAACTGCAGCTGCCTGCGGAACCCTCTAGGCTTTGTTCCCCCCCCCCCCCCCCCCCCCCCCCCCCCCCCCCCCCCCCCTGAACTCACTCTCCCCGAGAGTTTTTTTCTCACAATCCATGACTCCATGATCCCTGTGATCCCCTGCCAAGCCTCAGCTAAGCCAGGGCAAACCTGTCTGTTCCTTGTACCAGGGAGCATTTGGATTCAAAGATGTCCTTTCCAGGGTTTTCCCACCTCTACTGTTTAACGCCAGACTATCACATTAGACACTGAATCAAATTCCTTGGGTCCCTGGCAAAGGCTGGGAGATGGGCCAAATGCCAAGTCTAAACCTGATCCTCAGTTGTCCGTGGGGTGCCTGCAACAAAGTTTATCTATCTTGGGACTATCTGAGACTTTGAGCCCAGAAAGCCTTTGTTCTGTGGGCTGGCTTCAATAAATGGCCACCAGAGAACACTCTTGATGTTAACATTCTCCAAAATCTTAGTTTCTCCTGATATGTGGACAAATGGTGGGAACCCCTTTCTGTCCAGGTTTTTTGGGAACTGAGCTGTCATCTCTTCCTCTATACCCAGTATTCTATCTGCTCAAGTCCTATTAGCAAGGCTGGTCATGCTAACAGACCCTCTTGTCTCCAAGGACTCAGATCCCTAACCTGAGCCCACTCCTTTGGCCAAACCCTGCCTACCCCTTACCCTTATTCACTACAACACATTCACCTGTTGCAGTTGCAATGACTGCACCAAACCAAGCTGCTAATCTAACCCTCCTAAGGTACGTATGGATCATTTGTGAATTTTATTTCAAGTTCCAGAGTCCAATTTTTCAGCCTGCTATGTCCTTCACATGACTCTGGATCTTGCAAACCTCCCCCTTTCTTTCAGTTTGCCTGAGCTCTGGTAATACTCCAGCAACACCCCTCCTCCTGGTAATGACCCCCCCCCATTTTCTCCTCACCCATAAGGCAACATTAACTCCCATGTCAGCCCTGCCCACCCTGACCAATCTGGCCTGGCCTGGCTGGGAGTCCTCAGTGCTCATGTAATGAGCACATCAGCCTCCTTATCAACTGATCACTCCTGTCCCTCCAGGAATGACAGGTCCCTTAGGCCCATGCTTGGGCCACAGTGATCATTTTTCTCCTAGGCCAATGTAGGGCTGCTGCAGCTCCCTGCTCCCCAAACCTCCCATCTTTTTGCTGATATGGGTCCTAAAACCTGTTCAAACTGTACCACATCAACAGTCCCACCACAACCTCACTGAAATGGCTCCGAAAAGTCCCCTTTCTTTCAGCTCAATCTGCACCTCCCTTGTCATTTTTTTCCCAACTTATTAACTCTTTCTTGTACTGGTAGTGCCTTCAGTTTAAAGCTAATCATAGAAATACTCTTAAAAATAATTAAAACATGTAAATTATTATTAATTACTTCATAAAACAATCATATTCATTAATATGCTTATAACTATACTTATAGTCATAACTGATCACCAAAATTATTATTTAGCTTCCTATATATGTTTTCAAAGTTAAACAAAAAATAAATGGCCAAACCCAAACAATGTTGTATATTTAGATATACTTTAGAGAGATAGGTTGTCCTCAAACACTTCAGAGACCTAGAGAATATAGTATTAAATTGTCTGTGTCATTTTAAAAAGACTTGGAAGCTGCTTGGTCCACACTTACTGATAACTCAGGTAAAATTTATTCTTCTTGGGCCTGATGGTTTTAAGGATCAGTTTAATAGCCAAAACCAAGACTCCAACTGTCTTCTCAGTCCTCTTCATATGTAAAAATCAGGTTTCAAGTCTCCCTCTCCTAGAGTTGCCACTAGTAGATCTAGACACAATTTACCTCACTTCCAGACTCAAAATATTTTTTCAAAGTAGCTTTTTGCTATTTCTTTATCTAAAGGCTGCTTTTATCTAAAGCCTTTTGCTTTATCTTTAACTAAAGACTTTTGCAATGGCTGTTCCCAGTGGTCAGCCACTTATGTTTCATGGTAAATAGCTAGATTAAAATAGATGCAGAATTTGTATAAGGTCCGAAGACACAAAAGCATTTAAGAAAGATGTTGAGATTCTAGGAAGATGTTTTGAGGTTAGTAAATGCAAGTTAGAGGATGTAAAATGGAAATAATAAAAATGACAAGGTATGTTAAAATATGCTTCAGATTCCTTTCCTTTGCTATGTTACTGTTGTACTAAGACTTCAAAAGTTCAAGCAATTATCAGTAAAGTTATAATAAACTATTAATGTAACTCTGATGAAGTCTTCCATTATATTATCATAGTCATAAGCTCAAGGTTTTCAATTTTATCTGCTTGTTTTGTAAATATAGCAATTATCAAATTCATTTGGAATAACAAAAACAAACAAACAAACAAAAAACAAACAAAAAAAACCCCAAGACTAGAATAGCAAAACCTACTCTCAATAATAAAAGAACTTCTGAGGAATCACCATCCCTGACCTAAAGCTGTACTATAGAACAATAGTGATAAAAATTGCATGGTATTGCTACAGAGACAGCCAGGAAGATCAATGGAATAGAATTGAAGACCCAGAAATGAACCCACACACCTATGGTCACTTGATCTTTGACAAAGGAGCTAAAATCATCCAGCTGACAAAGAACAGCATTTTCAACAAATGGTGCTGGTTCAACTGGAAGTCAGCCTGTAGAAGAATGAAAATGGATCCATTCTTATCTCATTGTACAAAGCTCAAGTCCAAGTGGATAAAGAACCATCACGTAAAATCAGATACACTGAAACTAATAGAAGAGAAGGTGGGGAAGAGCCTTAAATACTTGAGCACAAGGGAAAAGTTCCTAAACAGAACACCAATGGCTTATGCTGTAAGATCAAGAATTGACAAATGGGATCTCATGAAATTGCAAAGTTTCTGTAAGGCAAAGGACACTGTCAATAGGACAAAATGGCAGCCAACAGATTGGGAAAAGATCTTTACCAATCCTACATCCGCTAGAGGGCTAATATCCAAGATATACAAAGAACTCAAGAAATTAGTCCCCAGACAACCAAATAACCCTATTAAAAATGGGGTACAGAGCTAAACAAAGAATTCTCAACTGAGGAAACTCTATTGCTTGAGAAACACCTAAAGAAATGTTCAACATCCTTAGTCATCAGAGAAATGCAAATCAAAACAACCCTGAGATACCACCTCATACCAGTCAGAATGGGTAAGATCAAAAACTCAGATGATAGCAGATGTTGGGGAGGATGTGGAGAAAAAGGAACACTCCTTCACTGTTGGTGGGATTATAAGCTGGTACAACCACTCTGGAAGTCAGTCTGGTGGTTCCTCAGAAAATTGGACATAGCATTACCTGAGGACCCAACTATACCACTCTTGGGAATATACCCAGAAGATGCTCCAACATATAACAAGGGCACATGCTCCACTATGTTCATAGCAGCCTTATTTATAATAGCCAGAAGCTGGGAAGATCCCAGATGTCCTTCAACAAAGGAATGTATACAGAAAATGTGGTGCATGTACACAATGGACTACTACTCAGCTATTAAAAATAATAAATTCATGAAATCCTTAGGCAAATGGATAGAACTAGAAAGTGTCATCCTGAGTGAGTTAACTCAATCATAAAAGAACACACATGGCATGCACTATAACTGATAAGCCCAAAAGCTTACAATACTTAAGATACAACTCATAGATCACATGAAGCTCATGGAGAAGGAAGACCAAAGTGTGGGTGCTTTAGTCCTTCTTAGAAGATGTAACAAAATACTCATGGAGCAAATATGGAGACAAAATGTGGGACAGAAACTGAAGAAGGGGCTGTCTGGAGATTGCTCCACCTGGGTATCCATCTCAGGTGTAGTCACCAAAGGCAGATGCTGATATGGATGCCAAGAAATGCATGCTGACAGGAGCCTGATATAACTGTCTCCTTAGAGGTCTGCCAGAGCTTGACATATACAGAGGCAGATGCTCACAGCTAACCATTGAACTGATCATGTGGTTGCCAATGGAGAAGCTAGAGAGAAGACTGAAGGAGCCTAAGGGGTTTGTGGCCCCATGGGGAGAGCAACAACACCAACTAACCAGAGCTCCCAGGGTCTAAACCACCAGCCTGGGAGCACATAGGGAGGGACCCATGGCTCCAGCTATATAGGTAGGGGAAGATGGCCTTGTTGGGCATAAGTGGGAAAGGAAGTTCTTACTCCTGGAAAGGCTGGATGCCCCAGAGTAGAGGAATTCAAGGGTGGAAGGTAGGAGTAGCTGGGTGGGTAAGGGCGCATCCTCATAGAAGCAGGAGGAAGGGGGATGGGATGGTGGTTTCTGGGTGGGTGGGGAATGGTGAAAGGGGATAACATCTGAAATGTAAATAAAATATCCAATAAAAAAAATTTAAAAAATTTGTCAATGTAATCCATTATATAAACAAACTGAAAGGAAAAAAATATGAGCATATCATCAGACGCTGAAAAGGTCTTTGACAAAATCCAACACTGCTTTATGTTGATTGTCTTGGAGAGAACAGGGATACAAGAGACATACATAAACATACCAAAGGCATGGCAATTTACTGCAAGTTGATAGCAAAAATTAAATTAAATGGAGATAAATTCAAAGCAATTCCACTAAAATCTGGAACAACACAAAGGCATCCACTCTTTCCATATTTACTTAGTACAGTACTTGAAGTTCTAGCTAGAGCAATAAAACAAATAAAGGAGATCAAGAGGATACAAATTGGGAAGAAAGAAATCAAAGTATTGCTATTTGCAGATTATATGATAGTATACATAAGCAATCCCTAAAACTCTACTAAGGAACTCCTATAGGTCGTAAACAACTCTGGTAAAGTGACTGGTTATGAAATTGAAAAAATTGAGTAGCTGTTCTGTATACAAACAAGTGGGCTGAGAAAGAAATAATGGAAACAACATTCTTTAATCAGATGCAAATGGTATAAGCTATCATGAGGGTAAGTCTAACCAAACAATCTAAATTTAATAAGTGGGATCTCATGATCCTGAAACTGAAGTTTAAAAGCTTTTGTAAGTCAAAGGACACCCTCAGTAGGACAAAATGGCAGCCTACAGAATAGATTTTACCAACTCCACATATGACAAGAGGGCTAATATGATGGTTCCTCAGAAAATTGGGAATTAATCTTCCCCAAGATCCAGCTATACTACTCTTAGACATACTCAACAATTCTCCATCCTCTCACAAAGCCACCTGCTTAACCATATTCATAACAACTTTATTCATAACAGACACAAAAGGAAACAACCTCAATTAAAGATAGTGTAGGAATTGTGGAAGTGACAAACCAATGACCAGTCCATCTTGAGAACCATGCCGTGAGAGGGAATACGTCCTTGACAGTGCCTTACTGGGCCAGGAAACCGAGCCTGAATAGCCCAGAGACTAAGAATAGAACCAAATAAGACTGAAAAAAAAAGTCAATAAAATTATTCCTAATGATATTCTGCTATACTTGTAGAAAGGAGCTTAGCATAACTGTCATCAGAAAGGCTTCATCCAGCAACTGATGGGAACAGAGACTGAACCAACGGTCAGGGAGCCTGCATGGGTTTGACCTTGGCCCTCTGCATATATGTTGTGGTTGTGTAGCTTGGTCTTCTTGTGAGACTCATAAGAGTGGAAGCAGGAGCTGTCTCTAGCTCTTTTGCCTGTCTTAGGCACCTTTTCCTCTCACTGGTCATCTCTCCAGTCTTAATGTAAGGATAAGTATCAAGGCTTATTGCAATTTGATATGACATATTTGGTTGATTTCTCTAAGTGGCCTGCCCTTTTCTAAAGGGAAACAATGGAGGAATAGATGGGCCAGGGGACTGGGAAGAAAGGAGGAAGGGAAATGGAGATTGTAATGTAATATATGAGAAAAATAAATAACAGCAAAAATACAAAATATAAAAAATAAAATTCTCTTTATGGGTAAGTATGACGCAATTGAACATTACAGTCTATGTCTTCTCTAATTCTTTTTACTTTATATAGAAAACAGTAGTGAATTTTATGATCTTTCTCTATCCATACCTGTACCCATTTCAATATAGACTGGATGAATAATTACTAAATTTAATAATGTGATCTCAGGCTTGTTAACTATTTTTCTTTACTTTGCCACATATCATTCATATTTTCTCAAGAAAGTAACAATCTTTTTTTTTCTTTTTCTTGTTTTTTTCTTTTAAAAAACCTATTTGAATCTAAGTGGATACAGTAATTTTATTTAGTAATATGCCTGAATTTATTTGAATTTAATTAAAAGTAATTTCAAATAATGGTATATGTTTCTTTTAGTAGATAAGTCCAAGGTACCTAACAATGGATGAAAACATAAATGTACCATGACATATTCACTACAAATGACAAAAATCTGGGAATAATAGCATTGGGCCTGGATTCAGGAGATTTGACTTTTATTTTGTCTTGGCAGATGGTGTTCTGGTAACCTTATTCAGTTTTCTATATTATAATATGATAATATCAGTCTTCTTCTGTAGATTTAATATAAATGGCTAAAGTGTATTTTAAAACTCTCAATGTAATTGAAAGATTTGACCAATGTGATGTTTTGAATATTCTTGGCCCATGGGAAATGGCACTGCTAGGAGATGTGGCCTTGTTGGAGGAAGTCTGTCACTGTGTAGGCTTTGAGGGCTCCTAGTGCTCAAGTTCTGCCTAATGCAGAAGAGAGACTATCTTCTGACTGCCTGCAGAAGACAGCCTCCTACCGCTGCCTTTGGATCAAGATGTAGAACTCTCAACTCCTTGTTCTGTATCACATCTGCATAGATGCTGTCATACGTCCCATTATGATAATAGGCTGAACCTCTGAAACTTTAAGTCAGCCTCAGTTAAATATTTGCCTTTAGAAGAGTTACCATAGTCATGGTGTTTCTTCTCAGCAATAAAACCATGACTAAAACAACTATTTTCATTGGCATGGAAATAATATAATTTAATGATTAGTATGAAAAATATTCATTTAAAGTACTGTAAATTATGTCTGGTGTGATGTGTTGTTATAACAACACAGAGCAAACTAAAACTTATTATGTCTAAAAAATGTTTCAATATAACAATGAAGTATGGATTCCTAAATAAAATATCATAATGAAAATTTCAAAACCATTATTCACCTAAATGTTAATGTAAATACTTACTTTCCAGATTCCACATATTTACTTCATTTGTCATCAAATATTGAAGTTCGTTAGCAATTGTTTTGATTTTTTTGTAGTAACTAAATTCAAGGCAATGTTAATTAAATTCAAATGCTGTGGAAGTTCTCTTAATATTCAGTGACATAATTGTTCTTAGCAAAATTTACTACTGGCAGTGGAATGCTCCTGAGATCTAATTAGTAAGGTCTAAGAAAGCTTAGAGTTTGATTGCTCACAGGGCACACTGACTACACTTGGTAAACTCCAGAGAAAGGTATTTTCCATGAAGCCATTTAAAATCAACAATGATTTAGCATGGCTGAGCTAGTTGGTATTTTTAAACTTATAGCTTTACGTCTTGAGGAACTAACAGCTACCTGGGATCCAAGACATTGAACTGTGTCAGACGAGTTGATAGGTAAGAATTTTGTGTTTTGTAAAGGAAACATGTAAAGAGTACATGGAACTTAAAATTCATAAAACCACCCACCATCTCAGCCACTCAAGCCTTGTTGGTTCTTAACATGCCAAATATAATAGTTTCACACTTGCAGAAGTAAAAGCATTTTGGAATCTTTCTCACATATTTAAATATATTTAAATTAGTAAAAGTCTATTAACTTTTCCAACTAAATTTTTCCAATTAATATTATAGTACAAGAATTTTTCTATGATTTTTTTGCTTTCATATTTTATTGTGTAAATAATGTTTTGGAGTCTGAGAAGTCTAATTAAAAATGTCAGGAGAACATTACATCAAGGGAATTTGTAAAAATGTTCAATATCCAGTTGGTTAAAAATAAAAAATTGGTATTAAAAAATTTTTGGACCTATACTGTATAAAATGTTAGTTTTAATAAGAATTTTTACAAATATGATATAAGAAGATGACCAAAATACATTAATGAATTAACACAAATATATTTTGGAAAACACTTTATAAAGGAATCAATACCACTGTTTGTGTTATGGTTAATTCCTATTATATTTTAAAAACTAAGAACACCTTTTTATTGTTTCATTTTATGAACAGGGTCATGCAACAAATGTTGGCCTAGAACTTGCTACATGGCAGAGGGCGACTCTGGGTCTCTGATATTCCTGCTTCCATACTCCAAGTGCTATGATTGCAGCTGTGCAGTGCCTTGGCAGGATAAAGCACCTCGCTGAGAGTTATACAGTATTCCAGGTGATATGCAATAGTTTACACACATTTCTGCAATATCTGATAGTTTATATGATTTCTAATTACCTTCAGTCTTTGATAATTGCACATAAAATATTCAATAAAATATTCACCTTTAAAAATATTTATTCTATATTTTTAAGATTGGTATTCAAAAGCTGAAGAATAAATGTGAAGCAGTTTCTACTTCTTCAAGTAAGTGGTTTTCAACCTTCCTAATGCTGTAACCCTTTATAATAATTCTATATGTTGTGGTGACCTCCAGCCATAAAATTGTTTTGTTGTTACTTCATAACTGTAATTTTTCTGCTGTTATAAATCATAATGTAAATATCTAATGTCCAGGATATCTGATATATGATCTCAGAAGGGGAAGTCATGACCCATAGGGTGGGAACCATTGTTTTAAACTGCTGCAAAGACCACTATATCGCCTTTGATATGTGTCCTGTCCTCTCTCTGAACCTGTACAAGACTCAAAGTAAGAAATCCAGTGATGCTTCACCATGTCCTTACAGATATATAAAAATTTCATCTTGATTAATAAAAACTAAAGTCCTTTATCCATTTAACATAGAAAACATGAAATGCATTTGTCATTGATATGCTTTCTTTTTACTTCTGTAGAAATTTATGTCTGCAAATTAGAATGTATTTCTCATGTTCACTGGTTAATTTGATATTGTTAATCCAGAAATGATACATGGTGTATGATGTTGGTGGTTGGTGAAGAACTGAGAATATGTAAATTAAAAATAGGGATATAAATCTTTTCCTACATAGATGAATTGTAAAGATAGACAAAACGTCAGGAACTGGAAACGTGCAGGCTTTCAACATAAACATTTTTATAGTATTCATATAGATAAACATGTACATACATATACACACACACAAATAATTTCTAACAAATATTTAATAACTACCTAATTGATATTTGTTTACAGTAATGTTCACATATGTGTTATCTTAGTAGCCAATTTCTGTCTCTGTTTTAAAGTCCAATGTTAAAAGCTTTTAATGAAGTAAAGTCTTTTAAAAAACCTAAATAAAGTTGTTTTTCCCATCTATTGAAACAGTATATTTATTTAAGATGATTATGCTAAATTGGTTGTCCAATACCAAATTATATATATACATATATATATATATATATATATATATATATGGTATATGTCATTGTATATATATATACATACAATGACATAAACATATATATACATACAATGACATATACATATATATACAATGACATATATATATATATATATATATATATACACATACACACACACATATAATGGTATATACTTATGTAGACAAAACAAATTTTGTTTATATGCTTACAAGTATATATATATGTATATATTTCATAATCTGCATATAACATTCTGTATGTATGTGTATTAAAAAACAATACTTAAAGTAAAGAGCTTATGATAAAAAATTTATGGGGAAAATAAATGCTGAAGGGTAAAAATAATTGTAACCAACATTTAATTATCTAAAAAGTAAATAACACACTGTTTCTTAATCTCCTAAAAAGAATTAGCATTGTTGTAACCTTTAAAATATATTAAAAATATTAAATGCACTTTGATTTCAAAAGATTCATAACATGTATCATAAAGTTTGTAGTCTGGATAATTGACTGGGTGGCTGAGAGTGATTGGGTTCTTCGATCTGTGCACTGGGAAGCATTGGCAGACTTCCAAACAAAAATCTGTAAAGTATAAAGATTCATCATGTATTTCCTCATCATGCGTATGTGGTTGACTTTAAAGGTGTTATGCTAGATACTATACTAACATACTGAGGAAATAGGTATATATAGCATATAGGTATGGACAAGGTATGGTATAGGTATGGGCTAAATATTGCTTTCAATTTGTACATCTTGCTAAAATTCCTGCTTACGAGAGATATGTTATGGTCATGTTTATAAAAATACTAATATTTTTTTATTCTTTAGAATTTTGTGCATGTATACAAGAAAACATGGTAACCCACTAAGTCCAATTAGTGCGTCCATTTATATATGATTGTAGGACCATAAACTGGAGAAAGCGAAATCTTAATTTAAATGTGACCACACATCAAAAAACAATAATTCTTTTTTCTCTAGCTACAATTGCAAATAATTCCCCGATAGGGATGGGAATCTCCTTCCTCTATGATAGATGTGTGCCTTGATGTGCACTTTTAGGGGTTTATGCAGGTAATCATGGCTGGAGTGAGTTAGTGTGATAGTCAGTAAACTGTGCCTTTCTTAACTGTAGCATATTTGGGATCTGATGTAAATTCAGAAAGGAAGAATGGTCCTTATGTGGATGAGCACTTTTTAGCTTATGAAATATGTCTCCTCATATGAAAGGACACAGACTTAGTGTAGTGCTCAGACATCTGAGAGCAACCCAGATGCATCACTTGGACTTTGGAAATGGAAAAGTCTATGTAAAGATCAGCAATTTTTGTATAAATTAAATAGTAATTATTGTCCTATAGATGTGTCATATCTGCTAGTATATATATGAAGAGACAGTAATAAGGAGAAAAGAAAGACTGGGAGCAGCTACTGGGTTAAAGGATTATAAAGTGTGCTCCACGGTTACTGAAAGCTCTGTTGGTGCAGTGTGAACATCAGACTACATGCATTTAAGATTAATGACCTGCCTTTTTGTTTTTGTAGGGAATTCAGTACTTGGGAAGGCTTTATATCCTGAATGGAGCTCCAGAACCCTCCCAGTAATGTGACTGAATTTGTTCTCCTGGGTCTCACACAGAATCCACGCTTGCAGAAAATATTGTTCATTGTCTTTTTGTTTGTTTTCCTATTTACAGTGTTGGCTAATCTGCTCATTGTCCTCACCATCTCCTTCAGCCCCATCCTTTCAGCTCCCATGTACTTCTTTCTGACTTACTTGTCCTTCATAGATGCCTTCTACACCTCTGTCACCACCCCCAAAATGATAATTGACCTCCTCTACCAGAGGAGGACAATATCCTTGGCTGGATGTCTGACTCAGCTCTTTGTGGAACACTTCCTTGGAGGATCAGAGATTATCCTCCTCATTGTTATGGCCTATGACCGATATGTGGCCATATGCAAACCTCTGCATTACATGACTATTATGCGTCAAGGCCTCTGTAGACTCCTGGTGGTGGTAGCCTGGATTGGAGGAATTTTGCATGCCACCATGCAAATATTTTTCATGATTAATCTGCCCTTCTGTGGCCCTAATATCATCGACCACTTCATGTGTGATCTCTTCCCATTGTTGAAACTTGCCTGCAGAGACACACATAAGCTGGGCATCATAGTGGCTGCCAACAGTGGAGCCATGTGCTTTCTCATATTTACCATGCTCCTCATCTCGTACATAGTTATCCTACAATCCTTGAAGTCTCATAGTTCTGAAGGGAGACGAAAAGCTCTTTCCACGTGTGGCTCTCACTTTACTGTGGTTGTTCTCTTCTTTGTACCTTGCATATTTACTTACATGCGCCCTGTGACCACCTATCCTGTGGACAAGCTGGTGACTGTATTCTTTGCAATCCTCACTCCCATGTTAAATCCTATCATTTACACAGCAAGAAACACGGAGGTGAAAAATGCTATGAAGAATCTATTGAAGAGGCGAGTCACTTACCCTGTTCCAAAATGACAAGTAGAATTACATTTGTGGTAAACTGTGGAAGAGACTGAACAAATTTCACATATCATTAGCATATAGCAAAGAGAAAACTTCCCACAATTGAGTTTTTTGAGCACTTAATAATGACTAGACTTTCTTTGTGTCTTCAGATGCTCTAAGTGTGTGTTTTCAAGGCTCGAAATTGATGTTTATAGATTCTAGATTTCCAAGAGAAAACACCAACTATACCATTTTAATGATTCTGGGGCATGTTTTTCTCTAGAGACTCATCATTACATATTTAATTACTTCATCCATTTGTTACTTGGGTGACACTGACTTTTCTGCAGATCTTTAAATAAATTTTGCATAGTCTGGTAATACCAAAAATAGATAAATGGAAACTAGACATTTGAGGAACAAAAACAAACTTGCCGCCTTTTGTCATTTTTTTAAACTTCATTTGTTTCTGGTATTATTTACATCAAAATAATAAAAAGTAGTACAAGGAAGTATATAAAAGGAAGAAATGATTTCTATCATGTCTCTTTTTTCCCCCTAGGACAAAATGTAAAGTAGAAAATTTGAAATTACTCCTAATTTCTTCTTATTTTCTCAAATATTCTCATGGCTCAAAGTTTTCGTTGAATATAAAGAATGGGTATTTTTCTCCCTTATCAGTACTGGAGTAAGCATTGTAGCAATCTGAGCAAATATTCTTCAATTTAATCATACTAAATTATGCCCAATAATTTTTATGCTATTACTCTCTCCATATATTCTATATACATATATACTCTATATGTATGATTCATATGTCTTTTATTAAATATGTTTTCATCTACCCATTCACTTAGGTAGTTGGTATAAGCCAGGTTCTAAACAGATCATTTTAAAGACAGTATATCCATCTTATAAAGAAGAAAATAGAGGCTTAAAAGACTACAAAATTGTTTTCCTCAAATCCCACATCAAATCTGCGCAGGATTCAAATCTAGTTCTTAACTCTCAGTCCTCAATTTGTCAATGGATGTCAAAGCACAGTAATTTTTGTTTGTTTATACGTAAATATAAGGAATTGTCACATATTCTTAGTGATTGCCTTCATCCTAAGAAAAAGATGGTTTTTTGTTTTGTGAGTTTTGTTGTTATTGTTGTTGTGATTGTTGTTTTGTCTGTCCTCACTTGTAGCAATGTAGTTTAGTATCACAGCTCCTTAATGCCATAGATAGCACCAGGTTTTTCCATATCACTACAAAAAAATCCCTTTGTGAATCCAAGATTCTTTCTCTGCTTTCCACAAATATTCCCTCCTCAAATTCAGAGAGATATTTCTTACATAATTTGAACATACAGTAATGCTGGACCTTGGAACACTTGTTTTTGGAGTATGACTATCTGGTCTATCTTAGTATTTGAATATATCAAATTCATTAGGAAAATTATATTTTCCCACAAAAAAATGCATAGTTTAGGAAGATGACACAGTCAGCACTTCATGTACTAAACTACAATCTTCTAGTGAGAATTCAAAATTACTTGTAGTTTACTTAGTCTTACCATTAGATAAGAATTATAAAAATCCAGGAATAAAGAGCATTATTGAGAAAATATCATGAATTCTAAGACAGAAGAATGATTTCAAGTAGAAAACCAAGGTCAATGATTGTGTCCTGGGAGATGTACCAACTTCTTATTGGATTAGTGAGGAAACTAATTGCACAGATTAAAAGCACAGTAAGAAAGTAAAGGGTTGGCAGGGGTAGGAGGGAATATAACCTAAAGTAATTGTGTAAATACAATCACAATGCATTTTACACACACACACACACACACACACACATATATACACACATATATATGTTCAAAAATAAAATGTAACATAAAAGAAAATATGGTATTTTTTCTTTTTTTTATTATCAAATCATACTGTTTACTTTTTAACACAGGAGTTAGAAACATGAAAATGCAGGATGTGGGGAAGGGGATGACACAGGAGCATAGGTGTTCAGGGGGAGTTCAGATATCTTTCAGAACAGAGTATCAGTTGGGTGAAGGTTCAGGGGTCAGATCACTATGACTCTGCCTATGATTCAATTGTCCTTATCTAATTTGGTACTATCTGCAAAGACTGCCTATTTTCACTGGACAATGACAGGAGGACCGGAGCCATTACAAGGTCCCGTCTAATTACTGGAGGTCAGGTCTCTATCCCCGCCTTGGCAAGATTAGAATCGTGGTTTTTTTTTTTCTAAATCTTCCTAAGAGGAATAATATTGGCATGTGATATATATTTAAATAACAGTATTAAATGGCAAAAGTATAAGTGAACAGAGAGAAAATGTTAATACTGAATACTTGCTAGATAACTCAAGTAAAATCACTTCTTATCCTTCATCCATTTTCATTTGGACAGACTCACATGAGGACATTCTGTTCATGAGGAGCATAACAGTTTTGGAACAAACAATTAAATGGGTTCTGGTATGATATATGAATTTTGATTGTTTTGTAGAGTGTCAACTTGGCCTTGTTCCAGTTTATTTCTGCCTCTGGGAAAGTGCTCATCACTGCAGGGGTAGATGGGAAATTACCTGTAAGGTGATTAGGTCAGTGGAGACTTGGCCACATAGGAATGTGATTGAAATGAAGCAAACATGCACATCTTCTAAATTTGTGGTTCTAGCAAGTTACATTCTGACCTTTGTTCCCATAAGTCCATTACCTAAGAGAAAATATGCTAATAATATTTCTTCTAAAATGTGGTTTGGAGACAGTTTACTAGGGAAGATCAAACGAAAACCAAATGGTAGGCACAGTGCCATGAGTAAATTTTTGAGAGACATTTTGCTACCTGCCTTTTGAGAAAACATACATAGAAAAATTCTGGCCCTTTACAACCCACAAGCTATTTCCTATGCAGGAACTGGGATACTTAAGATATTTGTCAATCTTACCTTGAAGCCATTAGAATCTATACTGCTGTCAATATCACTTCCCAATAGTGGGTGCAATGCCATCATGTTCTTCTCTAGAAAAGTTGGCTTGAGAACATCTCTGCTGATGCTGGACTCTTCGTCAAAGTGGCCTTAGACAACTTACCTGCACAGTCTATGCTTTTTGCATGATTGGATCATCAAGTGAGTGGTTCTTGAAGTGACAAAATTGGTGACAAACTGAAGCTGGGTGTGCTTTAAAATGCCTTGATAAACATAATGACAATTAGTTTGAGATGTGACACTTGAAATTATTGCAATAATTAAATTGCCAAGTATAATTTTATTTGATATGTGTGAGGAATTTCCCTGATTTGTTTGCATGATTGTGGACTCAGAACGGAGAAGTGTGAGCAGCAAGTGTCTTTTAAGCTAATTTATAAAGACTGTGATGCAATTGATGGTAACAGTGGTTCAACACTGAACTAATAGGCCAAGGTGGGGTTCAGCTCTTGAATTTAGCCATATCATGTCTATGAACTGGAGCATTAAAGATAGAGGTGCTAATTGAGATATCTGAAGCAGGCTACCAGGAGAGAAACAGCCAAATTCTGATGTAGCACCTTTTAAATTTTTTTTTTGGAAAATTTTAAAAATTCAATTAAAATATAGTTACATAATTTTCCCTTCTCCCCCTCAATCTTTCTCATGTACGCCATCTTCTTTGCTCTCTTTCAAATCCACAGCCACCTTTGCTTTAGTAGTTGTTACACATATAAGGATTACATTTAAATAATTATAATGCACATAGCACAGCATTAGACGTTTAATGGAAAGTAAAAATTAATCATCTTTAAACACCTCTACAAGGAGATAGCATTTTTAAAAATTAATTAAATATGGGATCTGTGACGATATATATAAAACGCATGCCCAAGATGACCATGATGAAGGAAATCTTGAAGAAGAAAGGAGGGATGGAGAAAGAAGAATGAACTTACTAACAGATAACTAAATGATAAGAGACAGCAGAAAATTGTAAAACTCACAAGGAAAAAGTTGATAATAAATAATTGAATACTGCTCTTGAAACATTCATGTGCCTATTATTTCTTTTCTATTGATGAAAGCACTATAAGGAAGGTCAGGATCCTTAGAGGAGCACAGAGTAGATTGTGCTATAGATTCATCCAGTAAAGGTATTTAGTTGAGTATTATGACCTCTCAAAGTCTTATTTATTGTTTCTGAAAATCATATGATAATAACTTTCTCTCATATTTATTTTTGCTTTTTTTTTTGAGTCAGGTACTCACTATACATCCCAGACTTGTCTTCAACTCAAAATTCTCTTGCCTAAGATGCAACAAGGCTGAGGTTACGTGTGTGTGCTGTCATCCACAACTATCCCTTACAGTTTTATGGAAATTAAAAAAGAAAACTATATATATCTTAGTACTGCATCTTTAATCAGTACTGACTCTGTTGGCTATTACTGGCTCTATTTCTGAAGGACTGAACATTGAGCAGTCAGTAAGAAACTTCTCAGCCTAAGAGAACTAAATTTGCTAACTCTGAGATCAGGGTGTTTCTCACTGCATGACACCAAGCTGTGTGGTGCTGCAGAATGTATGTGTGCATGTATGTATATGTGTATGCATATATGTATGTTGTGACATTATAAAAGTAGAAAAAGAATTATGAAGACGAAAAAAGGTTTGAAGAAAGTGAGAATAAAGATAGTACGTTATAAATAACATTAAAGTAGAAAGAAAAATAGTGAGGGGAAGTGAGAGGTAGGGTTGTGGCAGACAGAGGTTGAGAAGAATAAACAAAACAAATTCTACTTGAAACTGTCACAATGAAATCTATTGCTTGTAAACAACTTTTAAAAATATTATATTTATGTATGAAATTCTTAAAAACAAATACACACACATTATATATATATAATGTCAGTTTAGAAGGCAGCTTCTTAGACTTTATACTTTTATAATTATGGTCCTTAATAAATAGAAATTCTTTAGATATGACATTAGGATACACTTATAAATTTGTGTACATAATGTTGTTCATTATATAATATTTATTGTTATATATAAATATATAAGCTTTGTGTACTTTCCAGATTCTTGAGTGTATTTAATGATCAATGAAAGTCAACAGCCTGCCTGCAAGTTTTTCAAAAGCAGACACCTAGGAAAGGGCTGTATGGAGACAGATGATTTTGGAAACGAGAAAATAAAGCAGTTGAGGAGAGTGAGACAGAAAGAAAAATGTAAGCCTTGGATTGTGTTAAACAGGTTGTCATTCTCAGTGGAGACATATCTATTACTGTCAGACTTCCACAAACGTGTTAATAATACATTTTTTAGGACTGTATATACAAGAGAATGATGAAGCAGGAATTCTTGTCACAGAATCAAGCACCATAACAGAAAATCAGAGTTAAACTTAGGATAGGATTTAGTATTGTGGGATTAGGAGCTGTCTTCAGACTTTATTGTTAGCAGCTGAAATTTGGGCTTTGTGATAAAATCACACATGGCAGTCAGTTGAAGAAAAAGCAAGCTTAGGTGGGTGGGAAACAGCGCACAATAATGTCTAGTACATCCGATAGTAACTAATTAGAAATAACTCTCTCTCTTTTTTTAAATATACAGATTCTCCAGTTTAGAATCCCATGTCTTTACCAGCTCACATCAAATGGAGAATGCAAACAATGTCACTGAATTTATTCTTCTGAGCATTACAAAGATTCCAGAGCTGAGAACAGTATTCTCTGCTTTGTTTCTTGTTATGTATGTGGCTACACTCTTGGGAAACCTATTGATTATTGTAACTGTAATGGTGAGTCCGAATTTGAGGTCTCCCATGTATTTTTTTCTCATTTCTTTGTCCTTTTTGGATGTCATCTACTCTTCAGTCACTGCTCCCAAGTTGATTGTGGACTCTCTTTCTGAGAACACCACCATCTCCCTAGAAGGCTGCATGACCCAGCTCTTTGCTGAACACTTCTTTGGTGGGGTAGAGATCATCCTTCTCATCGTGATGGCCTATGACCGCTATGTGGCTATCTGTAAACCTCTGCACTACACAACCATTGTTAGTCCTCGAATGTGCTGGCTGATGGTGGGAGGAGCTTGGGTGGGAGGATTTGCTCATGCAACCATTCAGCTTCTCTTTATGTATCAAATACCTTTCTGTGGTCCCAATGCCATTGATCATGTGATCTGTGACTTGTTCCCATTGTTGCACCTAGCTTGCATGGACACCCATGTCCTGGATCTCTTAGTCATTCTCAACAGTGGGGTGATGTGTGTAGCCATTTTCCTTATTCTCATCACTTCCTATGTTGTCATCCTTTGTTCCCTGAAATCTTGCAGCTCTGAAGGAAGGCGCAAAGCTCTCTCCACATGTAGCTCTCACTTCACAGTGCTTATGCTGTTCTTTGTACCTTGTATCATCTTGTACATGAGGCCTGTGGTCACTTATCCCATAGACAAGGTAATGGCTCTGTGTGCTACCATTGTTGAACCAATGTTAAATCCTTTGATCTATAGCTTGAGGAATGCAGAGGTGAAACATGCTTTGAGGAAACTGTGGGTGAAAAGGGGACCTTGAATGTTACTGATATGCCAAGGAACAAACATTTCTTACAAATGTCTTGGAGACATACCTTCTGTATTAATTCCAGACCATTAGACACAAAGCAGAAGAAGCAGCTTCTAAGTTTTAAAAGCAGGTTCTATTTGTTTCATCAGCCTGCTTGCTTCATGTCTGTGTGTGTCTCTAGCTCACCATACTATGATATTTTGTATTACATTTCTTCCTCACAAGACTCTGGGCACAGTTATTAAAACATAAACACAAAACAAAAACAAAACAACAACCCATAGTGTGAACATTTCCCAGTTTAGGAATTTTTCTTCTTTATATCTTCACTTGGCTGACGTACTTTCCTCAAAGGATTTGCTTGATTGGTTTGTTACCAATTAATATTTTTTTCATTTTATATAAACTCTCACTTTAAAAGAGAGGTATTTCTTGGTTTTCTTTAATTGTTTACTTCATTTATTCTATATGTCTACAGTAAGTTTATATATTCAAGATTCACAATCAGAAATTTACTTTATATATGTTACTTAGAATATTTAGAATAGAACATGAAATACAGATTTCATTTTCTGTCTCCCTGCCCTGATCTTTATCCTTGCGACAGCAGGGATTGTGTTCTCAATTTACGCTGTAACTCATGTCAGTGGAGCACTCCTAGCTACCTAATATATGCATCATAAGTATTGTTGAATGGATATAAATCTCAAAGAAAATTAAGTTACTAAACCTTTGAAGATAAAGAAGAAAGAAGTGAGCAGGATGGACATATATAAGTATTTTAGGACTTCCTAGGATTGGATGTGTTTACATTTTGTGCTTTGAGGCAGTTTCTGTTTATTAGAGAACTATTTTAATATAGTGACCACCATTCACTGAACTTCTTGTTTAGCTTTTGTTATGCATATATTTTTCATGTGTGTGTGTGTGTATATATGTGTATGTACAGTCACATGTATATGTGTGTCCAGATGAGCATGCACATGAACATGTGTGCTTGCATGTTCAGGCGTGAAGTGCCTTCCCATATGGATCTCCACCTTCCATGAGGAAGGGCCTTTCACTGAATCCAAACGTGGTTTTGGTGACAGGTCAGCCAGTTTTCTACGTGGGATTCACTGGCAGTCCTACCATGCTTTAATGTAGATTCTGGAGACATGAACTGTGCTCCTTGTCCTTGTGCAGCAAGGACTTGACTCTCTGAACAAGTTCCCAAGATTCTCTTGCCACTTTTAGTTAAATAAACCGGGTCACTTCAAGTTTATAATGTATGTTTTAAAAGTATGTTTCAGTCGTGAAATATTATATTCTCTACAAAACAAGAACAACTCTATAGACCTATATATAAAACTTCTATAGTTTATTTGAATGGCTATGACAGTAATTTTGCTATTACATTTAGAATTTTGAATTCCTAAACCAATGCACGTTTATTTTCTTAAATATTTTTCTACAAAGATCCCAGAAATATATTAATGTTTCTTTTTAAACTGTCTCCCTTAAAAAGGTGACTAGGAAGCCTGAGGGTTCTGACATGAGTTAATGTTCTGTTACCATAAAACATATGTATAATATATCCAGTATCATTAACTACAGCATCAACTATAATATTCAAATAAACCATTTAAATCATGTGTTTTATTTTTAACTAAAATATTTGCAGTCAGCCATTATTTGGATATTAAAAAATTCATCAACTTTAGTCAACAACTAAGATTTCTGCTCTTTCATTTAATGATGATTTGTTGGGTTGGAAGTTTTGGAAACTCTTCCGAGTAGCTCTGTTAACATAGTGGATGTGGTGATGTTTTCTTTCAATTTGGGACCTTATGTTTTAGTTAATGAAATAAATGCTTTATAAAAACAGATAAAATAAGATATTTTAGAGAAATTGTTTTCAGAGAACATCATTAAGAATTAAATAATTTATTATAGGAATTGGTTAGTCTTTCCTTAGGGAATTTTAAGCTGAGAACCAAATGAAGAGACCATCCCCAAGCAGGCCAGTGTCTATTCTGGACAAAACAGAAATATAAGAAACATTGTTTATAATCAAGGCTGAAGTGAGGTTGGGATCAGTGCTGAGCCCTAAGGAGAGGCAGCATGGGAAGGGGAGAGGTCCTGATGAATTTTTTTAAACTTAAGTTCCATAAAGATGAGAGTTATTAAAGATACCTTCTCAGTATACAACTGAAATCCAAACCCAACATGGACTTCTATGGTTTTAAAGGCTGAGGATCAAAGTCTTTGTACATTGCTTGCCTTTTGTGTATTAACAATTAAGAATGGTATTTCATAAGGCTCTGCCTGAGCTTTACCGATCAATAATGGATGCGGATGCTTGCAGCTAACCATCGGACCGAGCAAGATGACCCCAGTGGAGGAGTTAGGACTGAAGAAACTGTAGGGGTTTACAACTCCATAGGAAGAACAACAATATCAACCAACCAGACTCCCCAGAGCTCCCAGAGACTAAACCACCAACCAAAGAGGGACCTATGGCTTTAGCTGCATATGTAGCAGAGGACGACCTTATTTGACATCAATGGGAGGGAAGGCCCTTGGTCCTGTGATGTCTTGATGTCCCAGTGTAGGGGAATGTCAGGGTTGTGAGGCAGGAGTAGGTGAATGAGTAGGGGAGCACTCTTATAGAATCAGAGGGAAGAAGGAGTAGGATGGGGGGGTTGTAGAGGGGAAACTGGGAAGGGGATAACATTTGAAATGTAAATAAAAAATAACCAATAAAAACATAAAAAAGATTGGTGTCTCATGTCTTATGTTAATAATTTAGCACAATATATATACATTTAAATTTTATCATCCTGCTTCATCTCAAAGAAGAGTGGTCTTAATAGTATGAAAACCTTGGTCTATGAAAGAACTTTATGTAGAATATTTTTCTTGGTTCAATTATAAAGCTAAAAATTAGTTGAAGAAAAGTAATGAGATTCTTAACTTAATATTTTTTAATCTTCTTTATAACTTTTATAATAACAAAGATAGGCATAGCAGCTTTCAACCATACTGTTAAGAGCTGTTCTGGCTATTCAAACAAACATTGTAACATTTTAAAAATATTTTCTTGACAATGGTTCATAGATTTTCATAACTTTACTCTTTCTAATAATCCTGATCCCTGAAGTAATTTTTAATTTGCTTATAAATCATATGATTATTGTTAAGAACATGAAAAATGTAATAATATTCATTGTATTATTGGGAGATTTTTTTTGCACTGTATACTCACATACTCATTACTGTGCCCAATATGTAGTTGTAGTCCGGATATTGGCATTCTCAAGCATCTCCTGTCTCAATTTTGTGTAAAATTGTTTTTCATCATTTCTGATTGGTTACTAAAGATCTGGTCAGCCAAGAATTGGGCCAGAGAGGAAGAGGGAAGACATCTGATCTCATGGAAGGGGTCTCAGGTGGAAAGTGGCCAAGGCAATTCGCCATGAGCAATTTACCATGAGGATTTGCCGTGAGCAGGTTGCCATGAGAGAGTTGAGGGGGACACCAATGCAACATGAACAGCCAGGGCAAGATGAAGAGGTCAAGTAACAGGGAACATGAGTGGGTAGTAGGCAGCTTAAACAGGTTAGATTCAGGTTAGAATAGATGAGTATCTGCCCAGCTGTAGTGCCTAAAACATTTTAATAAAAAATCAGGTCTCCATGTTATTATCTCAGAAAAAGAGCAGAAGTAGAAAAGCCCTTTATACATGGTATAAACTGATAGTAAACTAACAACACACATCCACTTTAAGTGGAAGTAGAATTTCTATGTAACAATAACCTGCAAAGATTAAACTTAATAGCACCACTATGTAAACCTACTTCCTATTTTACTGAGATCCCAGCTCTAACATTTGAACCTCAGCAGGTCACTCACATAACTCTTTTAACCTTTTAAATCAGATTTCAACACACATCTTTGACTTGCAATGTAAAAAGCTAAAATCTTAATGTTTAATCTAACAGTGACATGCATGATATGACTATCTGTTTATCTTTCTAAACATCTTTATTTAAACTTATTTCTCAATGTCTTTCTCAATACATATGGTACTTTTTATGTCCTCTTACTGGTCAAGCATGTTCTTGTTATAGGACTTTTATATCGGGCCACTCTACAAATTTTTTTTGTAGTTAACTTACCATGTTTTAACTGACAGGAATAATCAGTATGTCAGAGAGGTTGTCCTCATACCTGAGTATGAGAAATTGTTTTCCTTGTTTCTAAATACTACCTGGAGAACTCTTGTTGGTATTTTATAAGTAGTTTTTGAGTGTGAGGAACTGAGTAGTGTCTTCTGGAGCACGATTACTGAGTTCTAGTGCATGGGCCTTGTGGAGGTTTGAATATGCTTGACCCAGGGAGTGGCACTATTTGTAGGTGTGGTTTTGTTGAAGTAGGTGTGGCTTTGTTGGAGCAAATGTGTCACTGTCAGGGTGGGCAATGGGACCCTCCTCCTAACCACACGAGAGCTAGTCTTCTCCTAGTAGCCTTCAAATGAAGATATAGAACTCTCAGCTTTTCCTATGCCATTCCTGCCTGGCCACGGCCATGCTCCTGCCTTGATAATAATAGAGTGAGTCTCTGAACCTGTAAGCCAGCCCCAATTATATGTTGTTCTTAGAAGTGTTGCTTTGGCCATAGTGTCTGTTCACAGCAGGAAAACCCTAAGATAGACACCATCAAAAATTTTCCCATTGATGTGTATCTGGAGTTATCACCTTCCAGGTCTTTCAGTGGGAACAAAATGGGATGAAGTCCATGTAGTAGAACTCTTCTAATGTCAGAGTCTACTCCTAGAGTCCACTGATTGTATCTATAGCATTTAGCTGCTGCCCACAGGAAATTGTATCAGTTTTTACAGATAGCATCATATTTAAAGAGTGTAGCTTGACATAATGACTTCCAGTTTGCTAATTCAATTAAATATTTTATAAAATTGTACTAAACCAGTAGTGAAAATGGCATCAATGTGGTGATTTTTCTGTGATTAAAATATATGGTTAAAGTCCTTTACTGACTTTTGGCATTGACCATGTATGTTGGACCTAGTGAAATTCCATTCTTTGGTACTTCGACTGCCGAGCCAGAAATCACAACATCACACCTGGTGTAAGTAAATGTGTGCTTCCTTTATCATATATTCCTTCATATTACACGTATGAAGTTTATTTCAATCTGTTAGAAGTCTATACTAAGTATTAAGTGGTTCTGAGGAGTGTCTGAAATTATCACCTTCAAGTTCTTTCAAGGCTATTGTTCTGAAGTTCTGACTTACACATTTCCTGCCAGCTGAATGGATATGTTTTCTTGTTTCCAGTGGATGTAATGATGTGATCACCTTCATTGATCTTAAGTTGCTGTGACGAGGCCTTAAATTGGCTTGACTAAGATTGACTAGGTCTTCATTCTCTCTTTTATGTAGATTTCAGGGTAGGGGAAGGCAGGGATCTGAACCATGGCAGAGTATGACACAATGTGTGAGTGCTGTGATTATGGTCTAAGTTCATGATTAGACACGGTCTAAAAATAGGTAGTCTATACTATACTATGAAATTCCAAGTAATAAAATTGACAAGACAGAAGAAATATTGTTTGTGCTTGCTTGTATACTTCCTAATGTTTGTAAAATAAATACTTTACAAGAAAGGAAATTGTCTTGGGGTGAGTAATTGAAAGCTGGTGAAGATGGGAAGCCTCATCTGTAATGCAGCATCAATAATGATGATGTAAAGGTAAATAAATGTAAGCACCAGAAGATGTTCCATTGCAATGGAGATAAGTTCTATGGGAGAAAATAAGAAAGAGTTTCTAGATCTCTTTCTTATATATAAGAAAATATATATATTTTCAATATATATATATATATATATATATATAAAACAACATATATATATATATATTGTTACATATATGTATGTAAAAATAGGAGGAAAATTTGCATTCACTAAAGGAATAGTTCATAAGTACTTAAGTCCTGATTTATATACACAAGTTTTAATTATTTTATTACTCTTCTCTTTTGCCTCTATAATGACAAAATATTTTCATATAGAAACTGATAGGTAGTCCTAAAATTTATATAGATATTTGTATATGGATAAATGTCATAGTAATCAAAACATATGAGCATGATAATGGAGGACTAGATCTGTTAGAGTAGAGAACAACTTAAACTATAATTTTTAAAATTTTATTGGCTAAAATTATAAATTATATATATAAGATTTCTATGGAACAAAATAAATTACAGAAGAATGAGAACATTTCTCTGTGGAAACTTAATGTACATTTGATCATGACATAAATGATAGTAAGAGATATTCAGTTAGTAGGTAAGTACGGGTATTAGATAAATTTTAAAATAATAAATGACTCTCTTCTCACCTGGAAGTTCTTATACCTTACCCATGGCTCCTTCTTTCTCTGAGTTTATCTATTCTGATTTGAACTGTAAAATTTGTCATTTTTTTTCTACACCTCAACAAAATGGTATTTCTTTTATTTATTTATACAACTCCTTTGTTGTTGAAATTATAAAATAATTATCACAATTTTTTATCTTTTTACTTGCTCCAAATCCTCCAATATATTCCTCCATGTTCTCATTCAAATTTGTAATTTTAATCATTAATTGTTGTTATGTGCACATGTGTAATATGTACATATATATATATAATTATATATAAATAGTATATATTCCTAAACACATACATATATATTTATAGATAGACATAGATAGATATAGATGTTACTAAATATGCCCTATTCATTCAGTGTTACTTGTGTAATATTTTCACAGCAGTTTGCTATTAAATAACTAATTAGACTTCCCTTCTTAAGGAAGACTAATTTTTTTCCACTCACAGCACTCCACTCCTTAGTTGCCTGTAGTTCTTTGTGTAGAGTTTTCAAAGTTTGCAACAGAGTTACAAATTGTATTAACAGTGTGATCATGCCAAGTATTCTTTTGTGTAAGGACACAAATATGAACTTTTAACCAACAGAGGAAAAAAACACTTCAGTTAAATTGTATAGATTATTGAAGGGATGGTGCTTCTGAGCTTTAATGTTTTTATATGCATCAGTTCAATTCTCATTTTTTATGTGAGGTGTGAAAATTAGTAAAATGTGACGTTTAAGCTTGAACAAATCAGATATATTTCTTGTAGGACTTTCCTAAAACATTCCAATGAGCTAAATATCAGTTTTTTCTTATGCATCAGGCTTAGTACTATGTTTCACCAACATGACACCAATAAGTCTTATATTTTCAACTCTATAAGAAAAGAGAAAAATTATTTGCCAACTTATTACATTTAGTTTGAAAGTCAAAGAATGTCAAAATCATTTTCTGGGAGAAAAACATTACACTTTTGACAACCAATAAATATTTGTGGTATAAATATATGTTTCATTTTTTGGTAAGCATTCTATTATCCCAGAAAATCCTTGTGTGTGTGTGTGTGTGTGTGTGTGTGTGTGTGTGTGTGTGTGTGTGTGTG
>JADRCG010000062.1:174433-188452 GCA_019844195.1 Rhabdomys dilectus
GTGTGTGTGTGTGTGTGTGTGTGTGTGTGTGTGTGTGTGTGTGTGTGCAATATTCTCTCAGAACTAAGCTCTTATATTTGGAAGCATCTTCAATTTGAAATCAGAAGTTCAAAGAAAAGAAAAAAAAATCTTCTGATCCTATGGGGATACAAAAATAGAAATGTAAATGAAATAGATGAAGCTATAACACCACTTAAATTTATGCCATGGAAAATCAAAGTGGTGGAAATTTTCCAAGTCCTGAGGTGGGTGGGGCTACTTGTTCTCAAATCCCATGGAAAAATCTTTAAATTCTAGTTGTACATCAAGAAAGAAAGTTTTGCTTCTTTTGTTTCTCCTTAAAAACATGTTACAGGTAGTATATTAGGGGCAGTTGTTTGCTGAAGATGCCCCTCCTCTTTGTCCAAGATGAGAAGAAAAAATTAAAAGGAGCCTTAGAGTCTGACTGGAAACTGCATAGACCTACTCCATATAGAATAAAGGAGTGTCATCACTGGAATTGATACAAGTGAGACTTATAATTCTTTTATTCAGTTTTCAAAAAAGATTTATAATTAGACTATAGTTCCTAATCTGAAGGTTCTATGTTCAATTGTGCAAGTAGCAAGTGCAATAACACACATAAAACCTATAGGATAGAAAGTTTTGCATTATAGGTATCCAATAAAAACTCAGTCATTAGAAAAATAATCAGAATTTTGAAGTGCAGCGCAAACCAGCCATTCTTAGAGGTTTAATGACATTAATACTATATTTAAATTTTATCTATGAGTTAAATACAAATGAGTTAAAATGCAACTAGCACATGTTTTATTTTACCTCAACAGAATTATTTTAAAATATTCTCTAACTCTTCCTCATTTTAAGTTAACTTTTCAGAGAATGTCTATAAAGTTTACAGAATCCTGATATAGAGCCATGGAATGCTTTCCTCTTTATACTTAATAATACATAACATGGAATTTACCATATCCACAACCACACACCAAACAACTACACAAGAACAAATATTAAGGTAAGAAGAATGACACATGTCACAGAGTGGAGTATTCCAAGTTAAATGTGTCCTCTTACTTTCTCTAAGCATCTTTGATGTTTGTGAATAATGCTAGGTTCCTGCCCTAGAATCCTCAGGAAGATTGAACATCTGAATCCCTGCACTATGTTAGTGTTAGCCATGGCTTAGTGTCTCCCTTAAAAGAGATGAATTAGCAAAGACAACAAGAGAGACAGCAGGCATCATCTGGAATAAACAGCAGTGGAAACACAGAAGTGTTATCACAGCCATCTTTTCCAGAGACAGTAAGATTATGAAAGTTATAGCATTTGGGGCAATCATCAGAGCATCCATAAAAGCCAAGAGAGGGAACTGAAATTGGAAGGGGATGTGTTTCCCAGATAGGTATATAAAGAAATGTTCTTACCTAGATGGGTGAGGAATAAATATTTAATATATGTGATCATCTTTCTATGCTTATTTTAAGTGACTTTCTTGATTACTAGTATCTGTAATGTACAATTTTCCATTCTATTGTTTCCCTAATTCACCTCATGTTTATAATAAGACTTTAGGGCTGTGTTTATTAATATTAATATTATAAACATATTTATGCTTCCAGAAGTATTTATTCATAAGCTTTATAAAATAAATTAATGAACCTCTTTTGTTGCAATTAAAGAGTTATGATGGAAGATAACAATTTTTAGAGAACACAATTTATTTTATGGCAATTTTATTTTATAGAAGCTGTTTAAAAATCATTCTGACATCAACATTTTATATTATTATTGGTAATATGTTTTGTCAAATGTGGTTACACTAACTGTTAGACTTTTATAGGTCTCCTGAGCTTGATATGTGTTACTGTCTCTATTTTATGTCAGGGGACATAGAATACCATAGTTTGTTCATTGACAATGGCTGCCACATAAGCAAGCTGGCATTGCTAGGTATTTGATAAGAGAAACTAAACATTTTTTAAGTTAACTTTTATTTTAAATACCTTTAAATTGACTAAACTTGCTAAGGAAGTGGGTGGTAAAATTTATTCAATTAATATAAGTTCTTTGTTCCTTTCATTGTCACAGACAATTCAATCTTTTTGACACAAAGAAGCTATCTGGAACAGGCAGTCTGAGGGCAGTGTCGTTCATTTATCCGTGTATGTAACAACAATTAGATTATTGTTAGTGAGTATGCTGGTTTAATAAAGAGGTCTTTACCCCTCATCAAGAAAACATTTTTATCAAAAAGACTAGGCTCAGAACAGAGAACCGCAACCAATCAAAACACTGAGTTGTGGAGACATGTCTGTATAAATACATCCACAAAACACTCACACACTTAAGGTTCACGGAATATTTCTAAAGAATGTGTGGAAAGAGTGTAAGAATCTGAGGATCAGAGAGTTTGATGTGCAATTGTATCTCCTAATAATTTCTGAACTAGCACACATAGATCTCACCAACATGAGCTGAACAATGATGACACCAGTAGACATGCAAAAGTTGATGAAAAAGTCCATGAGGCCTCAATTCCACATAAAGATCTGCAGACAACTAAAGCATGCTAAGAGTGGAAGAAATAGTTTTCCCCTGGGAGAACACACAAACAGTTAATTAAATACCAAGTGGTCAGTCAGAAATGTACATGCTGCTAACATTATACAGACTTAAAACATATTTAGAAATATAGTTCATATACATACTTGCATACAACAACAATTAATCACCATAGAGGCCATGAATTTTAAAGAGTAAGGAATAGTGTATGGGAAGGTTTGAAAGAAGAAAAGAAGAGGGAGAACTATTGTAATAGCAAAAAGGAATATGTCGTAAATTAAAAATATATTTTTCATTGCTGTAAAAATGTTTTTTTTTTTTTACATTTTTGAACATATAAAAAGATTGGTAAAATGTTTTAGGAGTAGAATGTCATCTTTCTGATTGTAGAGTGTGTGCTCACCCCTCAATACTGTCTTCTCCTGATATTCTGACTGCTTTGATGATATAACTTTTCCCATTCCCTTAAGAAACAATTGAGCTACATTCCTATCAAGTTTATACAAAGAAATGTCATATGAGTCTTTGGGAGTTTTTGGAACCTTAAGTAATCTGTTCCAAACAATAGAACAAGTACCAAATCTTGTATTGGATTTGCAAGCAAGAGCCAGCAGTTCATCTTCTGACATTTTGCCCCACTCTCTTTCCTGATTTAGCCCTACCAAGACCCTGAGCCATTTATTGACATACTTTTCTCTATGATAACTATTTGCCATGGTTGTTTAAAGTTTGTTTAATCTTCCTGCTCCTTGGTGATAATTTATAAGAAGTTTTGGAATTCATAGTACAGAAACCCAGGAAATTGTACAGAAACCCAAAGTAAATTGGAGCACTGAGGACAAAAACTAATATACAATTTACATACTTGCTAGTTTTGTTCATGTTTGCATGATTTCTGTTAATTTTAAGTAGAATTCATAAACTGGAATTATTTTTAAATATTTTAAATAGTATTTTTTTGTTTACCTATTTTTGACAAACAGGTACAAGCATATACTTATATTCACGAACACCTGCTACTTGATGGATACACCTCAATAACACATGTAAGGAGAACTCTATAATTCTTTTCATTTGTGTACACAAGTAGAACTGAATGAAAAAAATCATTCTGTGGGTAAGACTTTTTCCTAGATTATCTGTTATAAGTTTGAAAAAGACAGTTACTCCAGGGAATGTTGCTATACTTTTAAGAGTTTGGCATATCATCATAATACTCTCAGATGCAGAGATATAACTGGATATTTTTTCTTCTTGAGAAGGTTATTTATGTTTCAAATATATGTGTCATTAGAAGTTATGCATGGTCAAACCAAGCAGGTTTCTATAAATCTTTGGAAAATTATTAATAAAGCCGTGACTGAAATTCCATGTATCCTGTCTTCAACAATATCATAGCTGTTGGCAACTTGCATATATAGTTTACTGCACCATTAACTTCTAATTCTTCATAGTTTACTGTGTTGATTTTATTAAAATGTTCTATCAAACCTGAACAACATATTGAAAATTCTTAACACTTACAAGTAGAAAGAGGCTTGAAGTTCTTAATGGGAAAGAAAAATTGCTATCTTTTCTCTGTTCTTTCAGTGGACCAGACTTGAAACTAAAGTCAGAGATTCTTTCCAATATTTAAATAACATTGGACAATTTTTTTCCTGAATTCAACTTAATCTCCTCAATCATGAGTTTCTTACAAATAAAACAGGTAAAAAGTAGCTAGGACCTTGTGGACTGCTTGTTTTTTGTTTGTTTGTTTTTTGGTTTTTGTTTTTTTATGTATTACTAATCATTTGAAAAATATTCAGGAGTCACATTATTTATTTTTATGATCTTCTGTTCTAATTTTAGATGATAACTTTAAAAGATCTTGATATACAATACTTAAGGCTGTACCTGTGCTTATATGTCTTTCTTTTCTAAATAAAAAAATGAGTTATTAAGTCAATAGCAGGTACCATACTTATCAAGTACATTTTAGCCAAAAGTAAAATAAGTGATAAAAATTTATATTTTTAAACTTTAAAGAAGTTATTATGATGTTTGTTATCTTCTAAAATGTAGGATATTTCTTCTATTTATAGATGACAGTTGTTAGTTTTCTCATCATTAATATGTACTTTTCTAACAATGGAAGACATAAATAAACATGGTCCTCACTTCCTCATAAGATGAACAAAATGTCAGGAGACTTTGTAGCAATTCAATTAGGATCTCAAATAAATTGCCAAATCTAGAATTTCATATAAAATACTGTCAGTCTTCTTCTACCCATGTAACTGTTTCCATTCCATGTATACAGATCCCTAGATTTTAAGTATTCTATAATTTATCTCTGCTTCAATCAGACTGATATTTTCACTATTACCTTGAAATGTTTCTGGTTTTTTGTTTCTCAACAAAATGAAGGACTAAATATGATTTTGGATCTGACTAAAAAATTCCTCAGAACTATAAATTGGATAGAAACAAATGCTTATCCTCATTGCCACATTAAATGTTCTCCATTGGACAGTCACCTTTTCCTTGGAAATCATGCAAAACCAGAGTTTTATAACTGAATTTGTCTTCCTGGGACTTTCACAGAATCCAAATCTTCAAAAACTAATATTTATCATATGTTTACTCATCTACATTGCAACTATTGGGGGCAACATGATGATTGTGGTGACTGTTATCTGTAGCCCTGCACTCCTGGGCTCTCCCATGTATTTCTTTCTGGCTTTCTTGTCTTTACTGGATGCAAGCTTCTCCTCTGCCATGACACCTAAGATGATTGTAGATTCCCTCTATGAGAGAAAAACCATCTCCTTTGAAGGATGCATGATACAACTTTTTGCTGAACACTTCTTTGGTGGGGCTGAGGTGATTGTCCTGTCAGCCATGGCCTATGATCGATATGTTGCTATTTGCAAGCCCTTACACTACTCTTCCATCATGACCAGGAAGCTCTGTGGTACTCTGGTGGGTGTGGCCTGGGCAGGAGGATTCTTACACTCTATCATTCAAATTATCTTCACTTTGCAACTGCCTTTCTGTGGACCTAATATTATTGATCACTTCATATGTGACTTGTATCCATTACTGGAGCTTGCTTGCACTGACACTCACATCTTTGGCCTTTTGGTTGTTGCCAACAGTGGATTTATCTGCATCATAATCTTCTCTTTGTTGCTTGTCTCTTATGGTTTTATCTTGCTGTCTCTGAGATCTCATAGTTCTGAAGGACGGTGGAAAGCTCTGTCTACTTGTGGGTCCCATATTGCTGTTGTCGTCTTGTTTTTCATCCCTTGTATATTTACATATGCAAGGCCTCCCACTGCCTTCTCCTTTGATAAAATGGTAGCAATATTTTACACCATGCTATCCCCCTTGCTTAATCCTATGATTTATACTTTTAGGAATAAGGACATGAAAAATGCCATAAGGAAAGTATGGAAGAGATTGATGGATTCAGATAAAAAATAAAAATGTTATATTTTATCAAAATTAATATAAAAGGTAAAGAAGTCAAAATTATTTCATTCAAAAACTACAGTGTGTTCATTACTTGTTCGGAAGTAATGGAATTCTGCAAAACTAGCATTATTTTGGAGATTAGAAGATGTTGTTTTCTCTTTTATGTCTGGCATGTCTCCAGAGTAAGAAACTCAATATTAATGTGGTTAAATTTATTTTACACTTACTTAGAATCTATCAATAAAAAAGAATGAACCAAGTTATCTGATATAAGTTAGCTATTAAATTCATGCTTTTAAAAAATCTGCATGAGAGCCAAAATATCTTAGACATTTGGGTAAAAATTAACTTACTCCACCTATTATAAGTAAAAGGAAGTTTCAATTTATGGTAATAACCTCAGTAACAGTCAGAGTTTAGGAAGGACAGAAGGAAAATCTTCACAGAACAACTGTAGGTTTTCTGTCTTCTGTGACTCCATTATTTCGTGGGAGTCCTATGCCATCTGCTATAGAGTTTGGATCATTTCTTGATATCTTGAGAGATAATATGCAGTTGGACCATTCCTGCCAGTATATGCTTGTTTCTTGGGTTGAGAAACATTTTATGTCAGGTAGTCTTGGAAACAGAGATGGGAGGAGCCCATAATTGTTTGTGAATGATCATCTCTAAAGATTCCACAAAACTAAAACAGCTAAGAGCAACTAACACTTCTGGCTCCTAAGGTGCAATAAGATATAGGGGCAATATAGAATTTAAAAAAAAATTGAAAGAGGATTATATTTCAACTTACATATTGATTTTAATTTTTTTGAATTTTATATCTATATTAAAAACTTGTCCATTTGAATTTAACAGTAATGAAACCATTCAGATTTAGAGAAACCTGCTTGTTGTAGTTTTGAGGAACTGTCCTATTGATTTTCAATGGCTGAACACATTCTTACTAACATTGAATAATTCTTTTGTCTTTTTGTCAGAAAAAAAGTTTGGAGTTACAAAGAAAAGGGTGTGCTGAAAATGAAGGAGAAAGAATAGAGGGGTTTCTGATCCACACACATTTTTTAAATAAATCCATGGACATTTATGTAAACAAAGGTTTTACTGAGTTGTGAGTATTAAAACACATAAAAGATGAGGGAGATAAAAATATTTTAATTCTTTGTCCTAAATACAAATTTTATAGCACTCAATAGAAAAAAATATATTTAGTATTTCTTATACTGCTCACCTTCCTTTGATTTGACATTGATTTTTGTTGTTTCCTTTCTTGATGATAGCCATTCTAATAGTTACAAAATAGTATTTTAGTACAGTTTTGATTTGAATGTCCTGATTCACTAAATATAATTTTAATTAAATTTTCAGCACACTGTTGTACATAATTTTGTATTCTTCATAGAGTAATCTACTCGATCTGATGGTAGCAGTATGTGGGGGGCTAGGATGTTGACAATGTCAAAAGATTTTATAATTTAGGAATAAAATGATTATGGTCTAAGAAGAAAAGGAAGACACTATCAGACACATGTAGCTCTTTATCTTTTCTATAAAATTTCAAATAAACAGCAACCTGCTTGGAAAATATGCCCACTGCTATAACAGCAGCATGTATGTTAGAGTATCATCTACTTTTTCTTCCTCTCTTTTTCAAACTTTTTTTTTAAATTTAACGCTAACTTCATGAGATAGAACCAATATATTACATGAAACTTTTAGTTTGTTCAAAAACCAGAGACCAGATAGGTCATGGGCCCTACAAGAAAACTAATACTATTATTTGGCATATTATGGGCATAGCAATAAAATTATCCCTAATTGATGATTAGTGCAGTTCTTCTTGAAGTAGTTGGTAATTAACAAAAAGACTCAAAGCTTGACAATGTGTAGACAGTGACAAGCTTTCAAAAATTCATTTTAAAATGGGCTGTCTTTATCACACATCTACCCTCGATTTTCAGGTATACATGTGGAAAAGGATACAGCTTAAGAACCGGAAGTGGTGGGAGAATTAATGGAACCATTTTTTCTAGACACAAGAGAACAGGTTCACATAGGAACTCAGAAGACAAGACAACATGCAAGGGACCAGCCCAAGCATAAACCAGACAAAATCCTAACACAGTGCAGGGAAGTAGGCATATAGGCCCACCCCTGACTAAGAAGATATTTGTAATGGATAGTTTCTGGGGGAAAGAAAATCAGATTTTTATCAGTGGAGCAGTGCTAAGCATATTAACCACATGTCAGAGAAGGCCCATCAGAGAAACAGATAATTAACACAAAATAGGACTCCATATATTTTTATGCTTTTTTGAGGTAACTTTTTCCTTATTGGTTGTTTGCTGGTTGGTTTTATCTTTTCTTTTCTTTTCTTTTTTTCTTTTCTTTGTTTTTTTTTCTTTAGAGAGAGAAAAAGAAAGGGGAAAGAATAAGACATTGGGTAAGTAAGGAGTAAAGAGGATCTGAAAAGAGAGTTGGGGGAAGAGAAAGAGTACAATCAAAATATATTGCATAAAATGAAAAAGTACTAGAAAAACTTAATTCCAAAATAAGGTTTCATTTCTCATTGATCCAAGTTAGTGGAAAACCCATCAGGAATAAGGAGATGCAGGTGAAAGGGCAGTCATAGGATCTCATCGCTGTGTCTCTGTGTTGCTTGGCTTGCAATTTTATTGTTGTAGTTTGTTATTAATTTTTTATTTTTTACATAATTTTTTACATTTATGTGTCAGCTCATTTAATTTGCAAGTTCTCCCTATCTGCCCTGGCATTCTCCTACACTGGGATATGAAGCCTTCCTAGGACCATTGATGTTCCACAAGGCCATCTGCTGCTACATATGCAGCTAGAGCCATGGGATCCTTCACATGTACTCTTTGGTTGGTGGTTTAGGTCCTGGGAGCTCTGGGATATTTTGTTACATGATATTGTTCTTCCTATGGGTTGCAAACCCCTTCAGCTTCTTCAGTCCTTTCTCTAACTTCTTTATTGGATACCCTCATGCTCAGTGCAATGGTTGGCTTCTAGCATCTCCTCTGGATTTGCCAGGCTCTGAAAGAGTCTCTCAGGAGACAGCTACATAGGGCTCCTGTTAGCAAGCACTTCTTGGCATCTACAATTCGGTTTGGTGTCTGGGATGGAGCCCCAGATAGGGCAGTTTCTGGATGCCTTTCCTTCAGTCTCTGATCCACATTTTGTCTCCATATTTCCTCTCTTGGGTATTTTGTTCTACCTTCTAAGAAAGAATGAAGCATCCACAATTTGGTCTTCCTTCTTCTTGAGCTTCATGTGGTCTGTGAATTATATCTTGAGTATTCTGAGCCTTTAGGCTAATATCCACTTATCAGTCAATGAGTGCATACCATGTGTGTTCTTTTGAGACTGAGTTACCTCACTCAGGATGATATTTTCTGGTTTTATCCATTTGCCTGTGAATTTTAAGAAGTCATTGTTTTTAATAGCTGAATAATATTCCATTGTGTAAATGTACCATATTTTCTGTGTCCATTCCTCTGTGGAAGGACATCTGGAATCTTTCCAGCTTCTAGCTATTATAAATAAGGCATCTATGAACATAGTGAAGCATATGTCTTTGTTATTTGTTCAGGTATCTTTTTGGTATATGCCCAGTAGTGGTATAGCTGGGTCCTCCAGTTGTATTATATCCAATTTTCTGAGGAACCACCAGACTGATTTCTAGAGTGGTTGTACCAGCTTACAATCCCACCAATTAGGGAGAAGTGTTCCTCTTTCTCCACATCCTCACCAGCATCTGATATCACCTAAGTTTTTTGTCTTAGCTATTCTGACTGGTGTGAGGTGGAATCTCAGGGTTGTTTTGATTTGCATTTCCCTGATGACTAAAAATGTTGAACATTTATTTAGGTGCTTCTCAGCCAATCGAGTTTCCTCAGTTGAGAATTCTTTGTTTAGCTCTGTACCCCATTTTTAATAGAGTTATTTGGTTGTCTGGAGTCTACCTTCTTGAGTTCTTTGTATATATTGGATATTAGCCCTCTATTGGATGTAGGATTTGCAAAGATCTTTTCCCAATCTGTTAGTTGCTAATTTGTCCTATTGACAGTGTCCTTTGCTTTACAGAAGCTTTGCAATTTTATGAGGTCCCATTTGTCAATTCTTGATCTTAAAACATAAGCTTTGGTGTTCTGTACAGGAAAATTTCTCCTGTGCCCATGTGTTCGAGGCTTTTCTCCACTTTCTATTCCATTAGTTACAATGTGTCTAATTTTATGTGGAGGTCCTTGATCCACTTTTACTTGAGCTTTGTATTCTTACTGCTAGCAGAAAGATGTCAGACTTAGAGCCAAATACCATGCTTTGCAGAATCAGGGATGGGGAATGTGTGTTTAAGGTGGGAGTTTTAAAGCAGACATCAGAAGACATGTATTACAACCATTCATAAAATCCACATTAGGCAGGAAAATTATTTTACTTCCCTCAGTTGTTTTCTACTCTCCTGCTATATAGTAATAAAAGGACCATTTCAATTTTTCCCATAGTGACAAGCAAGTTTACAGAAGTAAAGGCAGCCGTCAATACTTCACAGCCCATTACCCTATATTTATCTCACCTAAAGGCCACTAGGATCTCCCTGATATTCCCAAGCAAACGGTCAATGGCCTTAAGGAATGCCTGACTCCATATTAAGTTTCTTTAGTCTTGGGGACCTGAGTGAGTTATTACTCAGGTCTGAGTACTCTAATGACCGGAATAGTGCAACTCATTCTGGGCAGACAAAAGCAGAGTGCCATCAGGTCAGGGCTAGCTGTCACAGCCCCAGAGTGAGTTTGAAGGCAATGTGGGCTGTACCATACCTTGTCAGTCTCCTACAAAAGTACTGTTGATTTTGTTTATTGTACCTAAAACTTGAGGTATTGTAGTTCACTGCGCACATGATTATTAGATGTAAAGCTGCTTTGCTACCCTTTTTTGAGGTAGCAGAAAATGAACATCATGTTTTTCATTTAATGTTTTATTTGCACTATTTTAGATTAGTACAAACAAGATAGTACAGTAGCTTCCCACATCACATCGTAGAGTCACTTGATAATACCACACTGCTTTACTAAAGTGCATCTGCTGAAAGTAGGAAACGGTGTAGGTATATTATCCTTAGCTACAACACAGAACTTATGTATGCTCTGCTGGAGTCTCCAGCTTGTCTCCCTCCCCTACATGGTACAGCAAAATTCAATCCTCCTTTCCCTCTATGAAAAACTTCTTAGCAAAAAAGGCCCAGTCCTGAATTCCCAACACATGTCCCAGTACCCCTGATCTGAAGTCATTAGCCCCCACAAGTACCCTACCTACTAATCCCCACCCCTACCCTGGTAGAGTTTTAAACTTGTACAAACACATTAGAAATCAATTTGGCAGTTTCTAGGGAATATTGTGAATAAATCTACCTCAAGACCTAGCTGTACTAACTCTGGGTGTATATTCAAAAGATGTTCCACCATACCAGAAGGACACTTGCTCAACTCTATTCATAGCAGCTTTATTCATAACAGCCAGAAATTGAAAACAACCTAGATATCCATCCATCAAAGAATGGATAAAGAAAATGTGATACATTTACACAGTGGAGTATTACTCAGCTATTAAAAACAATGACATCATGAAATTTGCAGGCAAATTGGTGGAACAAAAAAAAGTTCATCCTGAGCAAAGTAATCCAGAAAGACAAACATGGTATGTACTCACTTATAAGTGGATATCAACTGTAAAGTAAAGAATAAAAACTGATCTAAAGAAGCTAAGCTAAGCATCAAGGAGGGCTCAAGGGCAGATGCATGAATCTCATTGAGAAGGGGACATAGAAGAATTGTTGAATATGGATTAGGTGAGGGAACCGGATACAGTAGAGATTGGGATAGGAACAGAAGGGATCAGTTTGGGGACAGAAGGAGAGGAGAGTACTGGGAAAGACAACTATAACTAGGGGGTAGTGTGTCTCCTCTTTTTGTGGGAGGTCTCCTCTTTTCTAAGAGAAAGAGAGAAAGAGTGGATGAGGAGGGGGAATGTATGTATATGGGGGGGTGAAAGTGAAGAGAAAGCGGAAACTATGGTTAAAACATAAAGTAAATAAACATATTAAATAATTAAAAATCAAAATAGAGAACATCAAGTCATGACACTATTTTACAAATTATCTTAAATTTGAAGAAAATACTACTACATTAAATTGTGTACTGAGTACAATTGTGTAAAAACTGTATTATCACGCTACAAATGCCAACTAAACGCAATATAGTCAAACAAAAGCCAATATTTCTAATGAATATAGATGCAAATCTCTTCAAAAATTTTACCAAATTCACTGCAAATATACATTAAAAGAGTTAAAATGCTCTGACTATAAGAAATTATTTCCTGAGTTGCAATGAAGTGTCTACATATATAAAAAACTTAGTATAATTCATTGTATTGATAAAAGGAATGACAACAATCAAAATATTATCATAATAAATATTATCATAATAAATATGGAGAAAATACTTACAAAATTAACCCTGTTTCATAATGAAACCCAACACAAACTATGCACAGAAAGAATTTACACTAAAATAGTAGAAGTGATTTATCAACACATGTAGCAGGCACCAGACTCAATGATAAATGAAGAATGCCTGTCTTCACCTTCTGCTCCATATAATATTGGAGGTTAGCCATTCAATTAGGTAATGAAAAACTCATTCAATATAAAATCACATATAAAAATACTTTTTGAGAAGATGTGTAAAACCATAAAATTTTCTTGAGAAAATTAGATCCAATGAAACAGCTCAGTAATGTGACATAATACAAAATATTAAACACGAGATAGATATGTTGTTATAAACTTACTTGAAACTAATTAGGTGACATATATGCATCTATCTATCTATCTCTCTATATATGAAGGTGCATGTACACTCTCACACGATGCATACTACAAAAATTTGAGTAAAGGGGAGTTACAATCTCCCAGACAGTACAAATATCTGGGAAAATTATGAATGTCTGAGGTTGAAAGAAGCTGCTCTGCCCTTCTGTCATTTGAAGACACAATTGACAGCTACTGAGTAGAGCGTCAAGCTGCCCCAGACACTGAACTAACTAAAATTTCCACCTTAAACTTCTCAGCCAAGTTCCTGTGAGTTTCTTCCTGCTGTGAACGTCTCGGGGTCTCGGGCCTCTGTCTCCCGGCCACCTCCCTCGCATCATGACCCCAAAACAGCAATCTGCGATCCTGCCTCAGCCCAAGAAACCCAGATCAGCTGCTGCCCTGAAGCTAAAGGACAAGACAGCCTCTCTGGGCCTGCTGAAGGGAGAAAAAGAACAGCAAGAACATACTGATGAAGTACAAAATGAAATAGACAGACTTAATGAACAAACCAGTGAAGAAATTTTGAAAGTAGAACAAAAATATAACAAACTCCGCCAACCGTTTTTTCAGAAGAGATCAGAATTGATCGCCAAAATCCCAAATTTTGGGGTAACAACATTTGTCAACCATCCACAAGTGTCTGCACTGCTAGGGAGGAAGACAAAGAGGCTCTGCATTATTTGCCCAGAGTTGAAGTGACAGAATTTGAAGACATTAAATCAGGTTACAGAATAGATTTTTATTTTGATGAAAATCCTTATTTTGAAAATAAAGTTCTCTCTTCATCTGAATGCGAGTGGTAACCCGTCTTCAAAGTCCAACGAAATCAAATGGAAATCTGGAAAGGATTTGAAAAAAAAAAAACTCAAGTCAAACGCAGAATAAGGCCAGCAGGAAGAGCCAGAGAGCTTCTTTACCTGCTTTACTGACCATTCTGACGCAGGTGATGACGAGTTAGGAGAGGTCATCAAAGGTGATATTTGGCCAAATTCCTTGCAGTACTATTTGGTTCCCAATATGGATGATGAAGAAGGAGAGGCAGAAGAAGAAGAAGAAAATGGAGGAGGAGGAGGAGGAGGAGGAGGAGGAGGAGGAGGAGGAGGAGG
>JADRCG010000062.1:188552-207365 GCA_019844195.1 Rhabdomys dilectus
GGGAGAGGGAGAGAGGAAGAAGAAGATGAAGAGGAGGAAGGGTTGGAAGATATTGATGAAGAAGGAGATGAGAATGAAAGTGAAGAAGATGACAATGAGGATGAAGGGGAAGAAGGGGAGGAGGATGAAGGCGAGGATGACTAGTACAGAAGATTAATAAATTCCAACTTTCTTTTTTTATTTTCTTTTTATTTTTTAATTTTCTCCAGTCCCTGGGAGCAAGTTGCAGTCCTTTCTGCCCTGTCCCTCTGTGCTCAGTCACCCTGTTTTTGAGGTCTCAACATCATGGTTCTCAACTAATTTGGGGGAAAATATCTTGAGCAAAATACAAAAGGAAAAGAATCTCTACGTTTCTGTTTTAAATTCGGTTTTATTCTTTCTTGTCTCAAAAACTTGTGGATCCAACACCACCACCATGCTCTGTGGGAAAAAAGAAAAGCCCTCCAGTTCCCTGGGCTCTGCTGAGGGATGGAGGGTGCTAGGCCCCTGGGTAGTAGTGTATAGAATTCTAGCTTTTTTCTTTTCTTTGTGTACTGGGCTCAGAGATTACACTGTGTCTCTATGTGAATGCAGACAGTTAGCATTTACCAACACATACCTGTCTACTTTATCTTGTTTAATAAAAAGAAAAAAAAGATAAAAGAGGGGGGATATAGACAGTGAGCAAGGGTGGGTTTAAGGTGTTGGGGGTAGGTGGGCTTCTCCTTTGGCATGCTTAATTGTGATGTTTAACAGACATCTTTGCAGTTTATAAGGTGACACTTTTAAAATAAAGTTCTCTCCTGATGATGGCATGAGCCCTGCTACAAAATGGGAGAATCAGCAGAACCTGTAGGGTATTATTTGGAGTTGACGTTTTCTGTTTTAACTTTATTTTTTATTTTTTTCTCTGGTTTTCACTGGAAGGAAAAAGATGCTTATTTTAAATGTTGAAGTGTACAAGTTGCTTTGTTACAATAAAATCAATGTGTACACAAAGGGCCTGATACTTTTCTGTCAGAACAGATGCTCAACAGACCTTCCAAGTTTGACCTGCATAATGACATCATGTCAAACTTTGTCTCTCTAACTTCATATTTCTTTGATATGCACTTTGCAGGATGACCTCAGGGCTGTGCAGAATGAGTTAAAGGGATCTGAACCATGTCTTAACATCTCTGTAACTGAGTGGGCACAGCTTGCTGTTGTGGACTTGTACCCTTGATTTTTTTTATCTCAGTTTGGAATTTTGTTGTTGTTGTTGTTTTTTAAAAAAAATGGGCCTTTAGCTACCTGGACCTCATGGCAGCGCCTGCTCCCACGGTCACTGACCTGTTGCTCTATGCCATTTATGAAGGACAGCGGCTAGTGTGTCTTCATTGGCAGTGTGAACTGGCCAAAAAGGTAGGCTGTCAGGGTAAGCAGTGAGGTGGTTGGTAGTAGCTGTCACAGATGTGTAATGGAAGCTCTCATATGTGACTCTGAACTGGGTAGATGAAGAACTGTCTGCTCAACACCATTGTGCAGAGAATAATGGTTCAGGAAGCTACCTGATGCATAAGTCTTTGAATGCTGTAAAATAGAGCTAAAGTTAAATGCCACTTTTTCAGAGACGATTAATGGACAGCCTGATCAAATTCAAAGCTTTCTGATTTATAAAATTTTATAAATGAAACTACTCCATCAATAGGCAAAGTGTAATCAAAATCTGTCTAGATGGATAGTGTGTAATTTCTGCACAGGACTCTGTTTAGTAAATACATCACTGTATATGTCAGGAATCTTGCTCCAATAAAGGAACATAAAGATAAAAAAAAAACAAAAAAACAAAAAAACCTCAGCCTACAAGCTATGAAAAATTTGTTGTTTTTATTTATACATTACCTAATCTGAAGTATCTCTATAATAGCTGAATATGCTTCAATGTTACTTTAAATAGTATGCTTTACAGTTGCTTTCATATTCTTCATTTACCCTGACTATACAATAGTGAGAGACAAGAGAACACTTTGAAACTTTCATCTATTTAGAAAAAAGTGATATGGTCATTCTTAATTCCATGATGTCATGCTCACAAGAAACCCCAACAAAATAAGAAAGAATTTTGTTTTGAAAATTAGGATTATGTGCTTAGAGGATACTAAATCACTTTCCTTGAACTAAGTTGAGCTGTGAAGTTAACTAGTTGGATTTGCTCATATCATAGCTACAGCAGGTAAAACCAAAATTAATAACTTTCCTAGAGTGATTAATGTTAGCTGCCAAAGAGAAAAATGTGCTGAACAACAATCAAGAAAGAATGTGTCTAGAAATGAAAATGCCTCTGGCATGGAGGAGCAAGATGTATTAGTGTTATTCTGGTGAGGTAGGAAACTGTAGGGGCAAACTCCTAATTTATCACACCTTCAAGTGACCCTTCTTTTATTTTCCATTACAACTTTAAGATACATGATGAGCATGTCAAGAGTTTCTTCTGTCTACCATTGCAAACTTTGAACATATTCTCAATCTTTCTGAGACATGTAATATGCCTGTCATCTTCCTTCTTAAGCTGTGGGCTTACCGGGTGTGTACTCAGTAACATACTAATCACATATTGGATTCTCTTAATAGATTTATGTATTACTCAAATAAAATGACTGCATTTCTTTTAAAAAGTAAGAGCTTTCTAACCATAATAATAAAAGTTCTTTAAACACATCTAACCATAATAATAAAAGTTCCTTAAACACTCAAACATATCCAGAGATTAGGTATGGTCCCCAGTTGAGGGATGGGGCCACCCACTCTTCTCAAAATTTTAAACAAGAATTGGTCCTGTCTAAAAGAAATACAGGGACAAAGAGTGGAGCAGAGACTGAAGGAAAGGCCATCCAGAGACTACCCCACCTGGGGATCCATCCCATATGCAGCCACCAAACCCAGTCACTATTGCTAATGCCAAGAAGTGCTTGCTGACAGAAGCCTGATCTAGATGTCTCCTGAAAGGCTCAGCTAGAGCCTTGCTGGTACACATGTGGATGCTTGCAGCTAACCATCAGACTGAGCCTGGGAACTCCAGTGGAGGAGTTAGGGGTTTGCAACCCATAGGAAGAACAACAATATCAACCAACCAGACCCCTCAGAGCTCCCAGGAACTAAACCACCAACCAAAAAATAAACATGGAGGGACTCATGGCTACAGCTGCATACATAGCAGAGGATGGCCTCATCTAGCACCAATGAGAGGGCAAGCCTTTGGTCCTGTGAAGGCTCGAAGCTCCAGGGTAGGGGAATACTAGTGTGGTGAAGTGGGAGTGGATTAGTGAGTGGGGGAGCATCCTCATGGAAGCAGGGCGGGGGGAAACATGGAATAGGGGTTTTTGGAGGAAAAGTCTGGAAGGAGAATAACATTTGAAATATAAATAAATAAAATAACCAATAAAAATAATAAAAAAAAGTTCAAGCAAGTATAAAAACACAAAGAGGCTATTACAAATACATGGAGAAAGAAATCTTAAATATCCAGGAGATTCTGTCAGTTTTCTTGTGGTATCCTATATACTCTGATGCTTTATACTCTGATGCTTTCAATCCTTTCTCCCTGTCTTCCACAAGATTATCCAAGCTCCTCTTCATATTTGGCTGCATTTGTTTCCATCAGCTGCTGGGTGAGCCTCTCAGAGGACAGTTATGCTAGGTTCCTCTCTGCAAGTATTGAATAACATTAATAGTGTCAGGGGTTGGCTCTCTCACATGGCTTGGGTCTCAGGTTAGGCCAGTCCTTGGTTGGCTATTCCCTCAATTTTTACTCCATCTTTATCCCTGCACATCTTGTAGTCAGGACACCTTATGGGTTGAAGGTTTTAAGGGTAGGTTAGTGTCCCAATCCCTTCATTGGAAGTCTTGCCTGGTTTCAAAAGATGACTGTTACAGGTTCCATATCTCCTATTGCTAGGAGTTTTAGCTAAGTTCACTCTCAAAGGTTTCTGGGAGTTCTCCTTGTCCTAAGTTTCTAGTTCATCCCAGAGATGCCTCCCCCAAGCCCAGTTCTCATTCCTTTGTCTATCCTTTCCACAATTCTTCCCTCCTGTTCCCCTCCACACCCTCTATTACACCAAGTTCCCTCCCTACATGCAGCCTTTTCAACTAAGCTGGGTACATAGAGACTCACAGAGTCTGAGCCACCAACCAAACAGCTTGCATGAGACAGACCTAGACTCCCTAATGTATGTCAAAGGTGTCCAACTTGGTCTTCATGTGGGACTCCTAACAACTGGAGCTGGAGCTCTCTCTATATAACTTTGTTGTCTAACTTTGGATCCCTTTCTTTTAACTAGGCTGCCTTGTCTTGGCTCAATAGGAAAAAATGTGCCTAGTCCTACTGCAACTTGACAGGTCCAAACAGGTTGATATCCACAGGAGTCCTCCCCTTCTTTGAAGAGAAAGGGAGTAGAAAATGGGGTAAGGGAGGTGAGAGGAAGGCACTGGGAAGATAGGGGAGAGGAGAAGCTGAAATTGAGAGGCAAAGTCAATAAATAAATTAATAAAAAATAAAAGTTAGCAAAAGAAAATACCCAGGAGAATAAGAATCAGTCTCCCAGGCTGGTGACATCTCAGGGACACCTCTATAAACTCCAGTGACAACAAAGGAGGGAGCTTGGGCTTCTTTGTTCTTGCATCCTGAGACCATGCTGATGCCTGGACCAGAGTGGCAATGCTAACAGGCTTTGCATCAACTTCCAGAATCACTGTTCTTTCTCTCAGATGTGGACTGGAGTTGGATACAAGCAGAAGTGTGACCACCACTGATAAGGCTATGCCATAAGGAATAGGAGATGCCTATTTTCAGATTTTTCACAGAGGCAATTCGGTGATCTATTTAAGGTACATTTCAACATCATCACAGATTATTTTGAATTATAACACAGTACTTTAAATGTGGATGCTGTTTTATCAGGCTACTGGGCTTAAAGCAAACATGGAGCATCTTTGCATAACTGGGTGTATGGAGTTTCATATACTCATTGATCAGAATCTGCATTATTACTTTGGATACTAAAATTATAAGTATTCAGTAAATCACTGATTAAGATGATATACTCAGAGCTCAGAGGCCAGCACAAGAAAACTAATAATTGCTCACTAGTCTACTTAGAATTTTTTCTTCCTTCTTTTCTTTTCCTTCCTTTCTTCCTTTTTTTCTTCCACTTGAGCATCTGCTTCTTTAAGTCTAATGAAATTAAATACATGTTCAACTTGTCATCTTGAAGTTGAAAGCAAATAACAGAAAAATGGCACAAGTGCTAATTTTCTATGATCTCTCCAACAGAGGTTTACTTGTCCTTTGTAAGAACATTTTAAGTGGGTAACACTACCTTCTTACTGTAATGATATCATTGATTAGAAAGTAGTATATTTCAAAGTTGTGTAGAAGGTGACACAGAGTTTGATTGGTTTGGGGGGTTATCTATAGTATATAGCTATTGATAAATAATATAAAATGTGCTCTTCCCATAACTGGATACTAGGTGTGATACTGAGGAAACTAAATCAGGAAGAGTGGTGTAAGTCAAAGTGAAGTTTGCTGTTCTAAGCATGTCCACTTAACTGTCTCTAGATGGTAGAGATGCCTCTGAACTGTTAAGAAAATCCAATTAGTTAAGGACCTGAACTGCTTCAGGACTCACAATTTTGAGTTGGTCTCTCTTAAAATAAACAGAGTCACCCAGACACCAAAAGAGAAGTGTCAGGTATCCATTAACAAGGTAGGGAAAGGGGGCAGTAAAAGTTGTTTTCTCTATGCCAGAAACAGTAAAAGAAGTAAAGCCCAGGTATTTTGGGTAAGTGGGAGTGAGAAATGGGTTATTAATATGAAGAGTAGTGGGGTTTGTTTTCCTTTCTCCGCATTTTCATTGGGTAAAATGCTGTTTCATTCTGCCGTTTCAAGAATGGGCATCATGCCTTGCTGCCCTCTTACTGACTTTCTTAGTCCATTCTGTTTTGGTTCTGAATGACAACTTGTAAACTAAGTAGTGAACACTTTCATTTATTGTAAATGATTGCTGCCTGATCCAATGACTTTGTAGGGTTTGTCTCAGAACATTGTTTTATTGGATACAGCATGTGAGTGGCTGGAGTTTATATTATTCATGCTAGTGAGGAACTGATTTGAGGACATGAAAATGACTTGTAAAATAAATGAACTGTCACATGATAGATTTAGAAACATGTGAAGTAATTTCTACTTTCTTTAGATATCTATCATTGAAACACGTAATTTTCTTTTCAGAGTAGACATATTATTCTTATGCACACATATATTTGTATGCATAAAATATATACACACGAATATTTATAGACATTTATATTCATACATAAAATATTTTATAGGAAAAGATACAGGTGATTTTTTGGGTTGTGAATGCCTACTGAAAATTAATTAGAAAGCTAGGATATTTACCAAAAAGATTTGTGGAAATTCATTCTTTGGGTAACAAACTTGAGTTTTCTTATGAATTAATTACAGCTACGATTGTAGAGGAATGCTACTCTGAGTAACATTTTATATTTTAGAATTTGACAATATAATGGAGATGAGCAGGTAAGATGGAAATGTTTTATAGTGAATTATTATAAATTTCAAAACATATATCTTTGCAAATAATTAAGTTAGAATACTCTAAATTATATTTGAGGGAAGTTTCGGGTTTTTTTTTTTTTTCAGTTAAATGTTGTCACTAGTTTTTATTCCTAGCTGATTGGTGGCCATCTGATTCTTCATAATTGGCTCCGTTGCCTTTTTCAGGATGTCTCATTTGTACAAGGACAAAGGAAGAAGATGCTTTAAACTGTACAGAAAGAAAGAGACTATAAAATAACAACCTTTTCCTGTAGTTTTTACAAAGAAAAAAAATCACTTCTTACCCTGTTGATTCTGTAGAAACATCATGCATGCAAGAGCTTGGATCGCTAAAGCCCCAGGTTGAGTAACTTGTTTGTTTGAGCATAATACCTTTGACAATAACTTTCGTAAAAATAAAATACAAAAAACCTTGTAACATACTCCTGACTATGAGTAGGATTTAAAATCTGGAGCAGTTGCTTTTTAATTCTGTTTGTATTATTTCACTTAGCCATTATAAAAACAGAGTAGTTTTTTTTTTTTTAAGTTTGTATTATGGTATAAAATGACTCAGTGAAAATTTCAGACTTTCAGCATATGCATCATGTAGAACACTATTTACTTTCTCATGGAAGTTTTTGCTTTATAAAGAACAGAATAATATTGGATGCTCCAATAAACTCACAGTTTACATGCATTTGATTTGAATTCATGATTTTGAAGTGTTACCTAAAGGTTCTTTTGCTCCCTTTGCTGGAAGATAAGGCAGTGCTCTGGTCAGTTAAAGAAGACTTAAATTCTGGTCTTCATTTACATCTTGAATAGTTTAAAATGCCTGTTAATCCTCCTCTTCAGGAAGTCCATAAAGACTGATGAAAGCTGATCTTTCAAATACTGTTTATTCCTCTCTTGTCACCTAAGTAGATGCTTTTATATTCAATATTCTAGATGTGGCTATTTAGGGCATTCAATACTATATCTCAGTTCAACATTACATGTTATAAAATTATACACTTAAAAAGTTATAATACTCTGTTTTAATGGCAAAATTAACAAGGATTATCTTCTACATGATAATGTAAACTTGAACCAGGTATTCTTTTCTCATAATTGCAGATTCACATGAACAAATTTTACTTTAACATTTTCATGATAATAATGCAAAACCAGAGCTTGGTCACTGAGTTCATTCTCCTTGGACTTTCACAGAATCCAAATGTTGAGAACATATTGTGTGTTGTATTTTTGTTTATTTACCTTGCAACTATTGGGGGCAACATGATAATTGTGGTGACCATCATCTACAGCCCTGCACTACTGGGCTCCCCCATGTACTTCTTCTTGATATTCTTGTCCTTACTTGATGCATGCACTTCTTCTACTGTCACCCCCAAGATGATTGTAGACTTCTTCTACGAGAGGAAGACCATATCCTTTGAATGTTGCATGTCACAACTATTTGCAATTCACTTTTTCACTGGGATAGAGGTGATTATCTTGTCAGCCATGGCCTATGACCGCTATGTGGCCATTTGTAAACCCCTTCACTACTCCTCCATTATGACCAGGAGACTCTGTGGCATTTTGGTGATGGTATCCTGGACAGGAGGCTTCTTACACTCTATCATACAAGTTATCTTCACATTGCAGCTACCCTTCTGTGGACCCAATGTTATTGATCATTACCTGTGTGACTTGTTTCCATTATTGAAGCTTGCCTGTACTGAGCCACACATATTTGTCATTTTGGTGTTTTCTAACAGTGGGTCTATCAGCATCATAATATTCTCTATTTTGCTTGTCTCCTATGGTGTCATCTTGTTCTCTCTGAGAGCCCACAGCTCTGAAGGGAGACGTAAAGCTCTCTCCACCTGTGGATCCCATATTACTGTTGTGCTTTTGTTCTTTGTCCCATGCTTTTTAATATATGCACGACCTACTTCTGCCTTCTCTTCTGAAAAGAATGCATTCGTATTTGCCACCATCATAACACCACTTCTGAATCCTATGGTGTATACTTTCAGGAATAAAGAAATGAAGAATGCCATCAGAAAAATGTGGAAAAGGCTGATAGTGGTTTCTTGAGACTGTTAACATATTACACTTACAATGCTGGAGAGTCAGATCAGTGGGTATAAACATTTGTTGTGCAAATATAAGCTATCATTTTGATTCTCAGCACACATGGCAGAAGTCAGTCCTAGTAGCAGAGTTTTAACGAGATACTAGAGAAGTAATGTATTATATCACACAAAAGCTCTTTCCAAAACTAGTGAGGTCAAAATTCATGATCCAGTCAGAATGCAAGCATTCTGGATTACAGTATGATCTGCCTGGAATGTAAACAGACCCTTAGTACACACCTTTAATCCCTAATAGTGAAGGTAATATTAGTTTGTAGAAGGGAGCATGCATGTTTGAAAGTGACATACAATTGAAGGGCAAACAGTGTGATGAATTAGAAAAAGATTTAACAGAATTAATCAGAGATAGAATATACCTATCTCTCAGAAGAACAGCACAGGAAAGAGAATTACAATTTGTTTTAAAAGCAATATATAAACAATGTGTGTGAATCTCATCAAAACAAATCTGTAACAAAACTCTAGATATGCTATGACACCTCTCCATTCAATTGAAGTGTCTATCTTTCTTGTAACAGATGCATCTTCTTAATGTCCTTCTTTACCATAAGGTTTCTTCTTATTTAGTTCGCCTGTCCATACAAATTAGTTTAAGATGTAATAATCTGATATTGCTGTACTAATTGCTTTAGATGGTTGTGTGGATTATAATGATTGAAATAAAACTATCGATTAAAATACTGAAAACATTAACCAAAACATACTTATTTTGTTCTATTATACATCACAAGCTTTATCTTATATTTTCTTGACTATAGTTGTATAGGAGTAGATTCTAGTAATGCTATGCTATGAGAAAACAAGTTACAGTTTTTACCTGAAATAAAAACTAGATAATATTTAATCTTTTTATTTTTTTAAATTATTTTTCTTTTTGCTTACATCTCAAATGATATCCCACTTCCCAGTTACCCCTCCACCACTCAAACATCCCAGATATGCCCTCCCTACCTTTTGCTTCTATGAGACAGCTCCCCCACCCACCCACACCCTCTGACCCCACCGCTTCAGCATCTCCTTACTCTGGGGAATCAAACCACCCAAGGACCAAGGGCCTCCCATCTCATTGCTGTCTGGCAAAGCCATCATCTCCTACATATGTATTTGTAGCCAAAATCCCTTTAGGTACACTCCTTGGTTGGGGTTCTAGTCTCTGGAAGAACTAGGTGGTCAGAACAGCCTATGTTGTTCTTCCAATGGGGTTTCAATACCCCTCCACTCCTCCAGTCCTTCTGCCAGCTCCCATACCTGAATTTAGCCTGATGGTTGGCTCCAAGCATCGGCCTCTGGTTTAGTCAGTTGCTGGCTAGACATTCCCAGCAACTGCCACACTTGGTTTCTACCTACAAGTAGCTCTTTACAACAGCAACAGTGTTGGGCTTGGTGTCTGTAGACATGATGTGTCCTCAGAAGGGGCTGTTCTACACTGGCTCTTCCTTCAGTCTTTATTCCATTTTTTTTGTCCCTGTCCCTCCTTTGGACAGAAACAGTTCTGGGTTAAAAACAAAAACAAAACAAAAACAAAAACAAAAACAAAAAAACAACTTTGAGATGGATGGGTGGCTCCATCCCTCAACCAGTGGCGGTGCCTATCTACTGGAGGTAGTCCCCACAGGTTCTATCTCTCCCTTCTCTGTGCATTGTGGCTAAAGTAATCTGATTGGTTCCTGGGAGCCCCACATTTCTCTGGTGTCTGGAACACTCCAGTAGCTATCCCTAGTTACTCATATCCCCCAGGCTACCCATTTTTATGTGATTTTCTGACCCTCTGTATCTGTCTCACATCTCCTCCAGATCCTGATATTGCTATCCTTATTTCCTCCTTCTTCTTTCTCCTTCCATTGTCCCCCCTCCTTCCATCGCCCACAACAGTCCTTTTGCCTCGTTAAAGCAGGACTGAAGCATCAACCACTGGTCATCTTTTCTTCTATGCTCCATATGGTCTGGAGGTTGTATCATAGGAATTGTGAGCTTTTGAGTTAGTATCCAATTATTAGTGAGTACATATCATGTGAGTTCTTTTGTGTCTGGGTTAAATCACTCAGGATGGTATTTTCTAGTTCTATCCATTTGCCTGGGAATTTCATAAATTCATTGTTTTTAATTATTGCATACTACTTCATTGTGTATATATACCACATTTTCTCTATCTGTTTTTCATTGAGGGACATCTGGGTTGTTTCCAGCTTCTGGATATTATAAACAAGACTGTTATGAACATAGTGGAACATATGCCCTTGTTATATGTTGGAGCATCTTTTGGGTATATTCCCATGAGTAGTATGGCTGGGTCCTCAAGTAATACTATGTCCAATTTTCTGAGGAACTGCCAGACTGATTTCCAGAGTGATTGTACCAGCTTGCAATGCCACCAGCAATGGAGGATTGTTCCTCTTTCTCTACATCCTTACCAACATCTGCTGTCACCTGAGTTTTTGATATTAGACGTTCTGACTGGTGTGAAGTGGAATCTCTGAGTTGTTTTGATTTGCATTTCTCTGATAACTAAGGATGGCACACATTTCTTTAAGTGTTTCTCAGCCATTTGAGATTCCTTAGTTGAAATCCTCTGTTTAGCTCTGTACTCCATTTTTTTTAAATTTTTTTCTTTTTTTAATTGGATATGTTATTTGCATTTCAGATGCTATCCCCTTACCCCATTTCACACCCGCCCAGGAACCCCCTATCTCATCCCTTCTCCTCCTGCTTCTATGAGGATGTGTCCCCATTTACCCCCCACTCCCACCTCCCCACCCTAGAATATCCACTGAGTGTCCAGCCTTTATGGGACTAAGGATCCTACCTATAACCTACAAGGCCATCCTACCCTACACATACAGCTGGAGTCATGGGTCCCTTCCAATGTGTTCCCAGGCTGGTGGTTTAGACTCTGGGAGCTCTGGTTGGTTAGTTTCGTTTCTCTTATGGGGTCACAAACATATTCAGCTTCTTCACTCTTCTCTCTAAATCCTTTATTGGGAACCCCTTGATCATTTCAATGGTTAGCTATAAGTATCCACCTCTGAATATATCAGACTCTGGCAGACTTCTAAGGAGACAGCTATATCAGGCTCCTGTCAGCTTGCACTTCCTGACATCCACATCAGTGTCTACCTTTGGTGACAGCAGATGGAACGGATATCCAGGTAGAACAGTCTCCAGACAGTCCCTCCTTCAGTTTCTGTCCCACACTTTGTCTCCATATTTGCTCCCATGAGTATTTTGTTACTCATTCTAAGAAGGACTGAAGCACCCTCACTTCGTCTTTCTTCTTTATGTGCTTCATGTGTTCTGTGAGTTGAATCTTGGGTATTTCAAGCTTCTGGGCTAATATCCAGTTATCAGTGAGTGAATAACGTGTGTTCTTTTGTGATTGGGTTACCTCACTCTGAATGATATTTTCTAGTTCCATCCACTTACCAAAAATTTCTCAAATTCATTGTTTTTAATAGCTGAGTAATATTCCATTGTGTAAATGTACCATATTTTTGTATCCATTCCTCTGTTGAAGGACATCTGGGTTCTTTCCAGCTTTTGGCTATTATAAATAAGGCTGCTATGAACATGGTGGAGCATATGTCCTTGTTACAGTTTGGAGCATCTTCTGGGTATATGCCCAAGAATGGTATAGCTGGGTCCTCAGGTAATGCAATGCTCAATTTTCTGAGGAACTGCCAGACTGAGTTCCAGAGTGGTTGCACCTTCTTTCAATCCCACCAACAATGGAGGAGTGTTCCTCTTTCTCCACATTCTCACCAGCATCTACTGTCACCTGAGTTTTGGATCTTAGTCATTCTGACTGGTGTGAGGTGGAATCTCAGGGTTATTTTGATTTGCATTTCCCTGATGACTAAGTATGCTGAACATTTCTCTAGGTGCTTCTTAGATATTGGAGTTCCTTTAGTTGAGAATTCTTTGTTTAGCTCTATACCCCATTTTTAATAGGGTTATTTGGTTGTCTGAAGTTTAATTTCTTGAATTCTTTGTATATATTGGATATTAACTCTCTGTTGGCTGTGGGATTGGTAAAGATGTTTTGTTTTCCAAATCTGTTGTCTTATTGACAGTGTCTTTTGCCTTACAGAAGCTTTGCAATTTTATGAGGTTCCATTTGTCAATTCTTGATCTTAGAGCATAAGCCATTGGTGTTCTGTTTAGGAACTTTTCTCCTGTGCCCAAGTATTAAAGGTTCTTCCCCATCTTCTCTTCTGTTAGTTTTAGTGTATCTGGTTTTCTGTGGAGGTCTTGATCCACTTGGACTTGAGCTTTGTACAAGGAGGTAAGACTGGATCGATTTACATTCTTCTACATGTTGTCCTCCAGTTGACACAGCACCATTTGTTGAAAACGCTGTCCTTTTTTCCACTGAACAGTTTTAGCTCCTTTGACAAAGATCAAGTGACCATAAGTGTATGGGTTCATTCCTGGGTCTTCAATTCTATTCCATTGATCTTTCTGGCTGTCTCTGTACCAATACCATGCAGTTTTTATCACTATTGCTCTGTAGCTTGAGGTCAGGGAGGGTGATTCCTCCAGAAGTTCTTTTATTCTTGAGTTCTTTGTATATATTGGAATTTATTCATCTATCCAATGTGGGATTGGTAAAGATCTTTTCCCAATCTGTGTGTTGTATTTTGTCCTATTGATAGTGTCTCCTGCTTTACAGAAGCTTTTCAGTTTTATGAGGTCTCATTTGTCAATTGTTGCTCTTAAAGCATAAGCCATTGGTGTTTTTTTCAGGAAATGTTCCCCTGTGCCATGTATTCAAGGCTCTTCCCTACTTTCTCTTCTATTAAATTCAGTGTATCTGACTTTATGTGGAGGTTCTTGATCCACTTGAACTTGAACTTTGTGCAAGGAGATAGGTATGGTTCAATTTGCATTCTTCTACATGCAGACCACCAGTTGAACCAACACCATTTGTTGAAAATGCTGTCTTTTCTACAGTTAACAGTTTAAGATTCCTTGTCAAAGATCAAGTGACCATGGGTGTGTGAGACTTCATTTCTATTCCATGGATCTACTTGCCTGTTTCTGTATCAATATCATAAGGTTTTTACCACTATTCCTTTGTAGTATAGCTTGAGGACAGGGGTGATTCTCCTAGAATTTCTTTTAATATTGAGAATATTTCTCACCATTCTGTTTTTTTTTTCTTATTCCAAATGAATTTTCAATTTACTCTTTCTATCTCTCTGAAGAATTGAGTTGAAATTTTGATGGGGATTGCATTAAATCTGTAGATTGCATTCGGCAAGATGGCCATTTTTATTATGTTAATCCTGCCAATCCATGAGCATGAGAGATCCATTTATCCTCTGAGGTCTTCTTCTATTTCTTTCTTCAGAGATTTGAAGTTCTTGTCATACAGATCTTTCACTTCCTTGGTTAGAATCACACCAAGTTATTTTATATTGTTTGTGACTATTGTGAAGGGTGCTGTATGCCTAATTTTTTCTCATCCTTTTTATCCTTTGAGTAGAGGAAAGCTACTGATTTATTTGAGTTAATTTTATATTCAGACACTTTTCTAAAGTTGTTTATCAGCTGTAGGAGCTCTCTGGTAGAATTTTGGGGTCGCTTATATATACTATCATCTCATTTGCAAATAATCATAACTTGACTTCCTTCTTTCCAATTTGTATCCCTTTCATTTCTTTTCATTGTCTAATTGCTCTGGCTAGAACTTTGAGTACTATATTGAATAAGTAGAAAGAGAGTAGGCAGCCTTGTCTAGTCCCTGATTTTAATAGGATTGCTGTGAGTTTCTCCCCATTTAGTTTAATGTTGGCTATTGGTTTGCTGTATATTGCTTCTATTATATTTAAGTATGCACCTTGAATTACTGATCTCTCCATTACTTTTAACATGAACGGGTGTTATACTTTGTCAAAGGCCTTTTCTGCATTCAGTGAGATGATCATGTTTTTTTTTTTTATTTGAGCTTTTTTTATATATTGGGTTACATTGATGGATTTCTATATATTGAACCATCCTTGCATTCCTGGGATGAATTTTACTTGATTATGTTGGATGATCCTTTTGATATAATCTTGGATTCAATCTGTGAGAATTTTTTGAGTTTTTTGTTTCAATATTCATAAGGGAAATTGGTCTGTAGTTCTCTTTCTTTGTTGTATCTTTCTGTGGTTTTGGTATCAGTGTAATTGTGGTTTCATAGAATGAATTGAGTAGAGTTCCTTCTGTTTTTATTTTGTGGAATAGTTTGAAAAGTATTGGTATTAGATCTTCTTTGAAAGTCTGGTATAATTCTGTACTAAAACCATCTAGCTGTGGGGTATTTTTGGTTGGAAGATTTTTTAATGACTGCATCTATTTCCTTTGGAGTAATAGGGCTATTTATACGGTTTATCTGATCCTGATTTAACTTTTGTACCTGGAATCTGTCTAGAAAGTCATCCATTTTATCTTGGGTTTCTAGTTTTGTATAGTATAGACTTTTGTAGTAGGATCTAATTGTTTTTTTGAATTTCTTCAGTTTCTGTTGCTCTATCTCCCTTTTTATTTTTCATTTTGTTCATTTGGATACTGTCTCTGTGCCCTCTGGTTATTCTGGATAAGTGTTTCTTTATCTTGTTGATTTTCTCAAAGAACCAGTTCCTAGTTTTGTTGATTCTTTGGATAATTCTTTTTGTTTCTATGTGGTTGATTTCAGTCCTGAGTTTGATTATTTCCTGCCTTCTACTCCTCTTGGATGTTTTTGCTTCTTTTTGTTCTAGAGCTTTCAGATTAGCTATAAAGATGCTAGTGTATGCTTTCTCCAATTTTTTTTGAAAGCACTCAAATCCATGAATTTTCCTTGTAACATTGCTTTCATTGTGTCCCATAAGTTTGGGTATGTCATGCCTTCATTTTCATTGAATTCTAAAAAGTCTTTAATTTTTTTCTTTGTTTCTTTCCTGACCAAGTTATCATTGGGTAGATAGTTATTTTGTGGAATAGTTTGAAAAGTATTGATATTAGATCTTCTTTGAAAGTCTGGTATAATTCTGTACTAAAACCATCTAGCTGTGGGGTATTTTTGGTTGGAAGATTTTTTAATGACTATTAAAAAATAGTCATTACTACCCACCTATCATTGGGTAGATAGTTCTTCAGCTTCCATGTGTATGTGGACTTTCTGTTGTTTGTTGCTATTGAAGACAAGCATTAGCCCATGGTGATCTGATAGAATAAATTGGATTAATCAATATTCTTATATTTGTTGAGGTTTGTTTTGTGTCCATGTGTAATGGTCGATTTTTGAGAAGGTACCATGAGGTACAAAGAAGAAGGTATATTCTTTTGTTTTAGGGAGAAATTTTCTGTAGGTATCTGTTAAATCCATTTGATTCATAACTTCTTTTAGTTTCGCCACGTCTCTGTTTAATTTCTGTTTCAGTGAACTGTCCATTCGTGAGATTAAACTTTTTATTCTTATAAGATTAAAAGTTAGAAACTGGTAAGGTTCTCTTGTACTTTCTTGATACCCATGTAAACTCATAGAGGCTGTGACACACAGAGACATATTAAAATAAGACCCTGAACTGAAAATGGAAAAATGCCATGAAGTCCTACTCCTTACTAAGAATCTGCTTGGAGTTGAGGTATGCTGGGAAGAAAGGCCATTTTCTTCAGTGGAGTGTCACTGGTTATGTAACCCATACTAGTTATTTAACCCAATGGCAGGACATATGCCTATGAGTAGTTTGCCAGCAGAAAATGGAAATCAGGTGTTTGTTGGATTGTTTGTTTTGTTTTGGTATTTTAAAAAACTTTTTCTTTTATTTTTGGTATTGTATCATTTCTCTGTTCTCTTTCTACATCTAAGCACTGCAATGCTCTTTCAAAATCATGGGCTCTTTTTTCATTAATTATTGTTACACATATATACATACATATTCCTAAATATAACATGCTCAGTTTGTGTAATGTTGCTTTATAAATGTTGTCAAGGCTCAATATTTGGTATTAGACAACAAGTTGGTCAAGCATTTCCTGGGGAAGATAATTTCTTACATCCTCAATAATAACATAATTGCCCAGTTCTTTGTGTAGTGTTGAAGCCCCAGAGTCTTTCCCCAACCCGCTTTGGAGTATCTATTGTTGTGTCCTTGTTGAGTTCATGTTCTGGTGGTCACATTGGTGTGATTTCATGGGTGTATGTTCTGACATTATTACAACTCACAGTCTCACAGCAAACTCCTTGTTCCTCTATCTCTTACAATTTTTGTCCTCTCTTTTATATTGTTTCTTGAACTGTAAGTATAGAAAATTGCTTTATAAATGTACATATTTGACTGTGCTCCACAACTGTGCACTTTGATTGGTTTAGTTTTCTATAGTGGTTTTCATATGTTGTAAAGAGAAGTTTCTTGAGAGGAGTCAGGGATAATCTTCTTTGTGAGTACATTCACAGAGTGTAGTTAGAGATTATGCTAGTTTTCAGAAAGCTGTATTGTACATTCTCCTTCTAGAACAATGACCTGAGTAGCCATGGTTATTTAGTTATAGGAGAAGATATTGTTAGCTCAAGTGTGAAATTTTCCTTTGAACTACGTATATTTATATACAGATGTATGTATATTGTGTTTTTAGGTAAATAGTTAATAGCATGATACCTTGTAATTTGTTTAAGGCATCCTTATTGTCATTTAAATCTCTGTCCTTATTATGTGTTTATATTTTTGTTTGATTCCTATATTTGATTTTTCTTTATTCATTTCCTCATCAGTTTATTTGTATTCTATTCTTTTTGCTATTTTCCCAGTAGTACAACACCAGTGGTTCTTTTTTTGCCTTTCTTCTTTCTGAAGGTATTCCAGGATATTTATTCAAATTGGAAGATTCTAGCTTCAAATATTCAAAATTTTCCCTTGTAAATATTCTATGAGGTTTTCAAAGAATATATTTATCAAAATTCTTCTGCTTTCCCATTTTTTTCTCTTCTTCACCTGTGTAGTTTTCACATATAGATGATTGGACTTTCATGCTTTGATTCTCATCCCTTAATAGTACCTTTATCAAGATCCCTCATTCACACCTGACAAAGGAAAATGATTCATTAAAATAAACTTTTGCAGAATCATGTAAAAACAAAGCATTGTCATCGAGTTTCAACTATTAGGCTTTCAAAGATTTCAAAAAAACCTAGAAGCTGATAAAACATCATTTTTTAATGTTTTTAAAGGTCTACATTGTAAGTATTAGGGACAACACACACACGGAAATGGAGAAGAGAGAGAGAAGGAAAAAGAGAGAGGTGGATAGGAGAGAGAGAGAGAGAGAGAGAGAGAGAGAGAGAGAGAGAGAGAGAGTTAGACAGTCTTGTACTGCTGGGCTTTCTTATGCACTTCTTTTATCTTCAGGATGAATGAATCTCTTCTGTTATCACACCAGAGATGCTTATAGACTTCTTCTAAGAGAGAAATACCATCTTCTTTGAGTAAGGCACAGCATAATTATTTGCGGCACACTTCATTATTGTGTTAGTAGTGAGTGTCTCAACAGCCATAGCATAGTACCTCTGAGTGGCCATTTGAAAGTCCTAGTACTACTGTTCTATAGTGAACCAAAGGTTCTTTGGCTTCCTGGTAGGGTTCTTGGGCAGGGATCTCCCTGTATTCTATCATACAGATTAATTTGTTTCTGCTCTTCTTTGGACTCAGTATCTGTGATCATTATATATGTGTCTTGTTATCATTACTGAATATATCCTGTACTGAAATACACATTTTTGTCATTTTGGTCAATGCTACCAGCAGATTTATTTGCATTTTAATCCTGTTGCATGTCTTCTATTATGTTATCTTGTTTGGAAGGGAGATGCAAAGTTTTGTTCATTTGTGGTCCCCACAATACAGTTGTAGTTTTAGGGTTCTTTTTTTGTTGTTTCTTCTGTAGTAATTTAAGGTATATCTATATCCCCATTCTCCTTGGAGAAAATATGTGTATTTATGCTGCTCAATCCCTATGGTTTACAATTTTAAAAATAGAGACATAAAGAATGCCATCAGGAGAATGTGGAATATATTGATAATTCTTCTTCTTCTTCTTCTTCTTCTTCTTCTTCTTCTTCTTCTTCTT
>JADRCG010000062.1:207375-233686 GCA_019844195.1 Rhabdomys dilectus
TTCTTCTTCTTCTTCTTCTTCTTCTTCTTCTTCTTCTTCTTCTTCTTTTTCTTCTTCTTCTTCTTCCTCTTCTGCCTCTCCTCCTCCTCCTCCTCCTCCTCTTCCTTCTTCTTCTTCTTCTTCTTCTTCCTCTTCCTCTTCTTCCTCTCCTCCTCCTCCTCCTCCTCCTCCTCCTCCTCCTCCTCCTCCTCCTCCTCCTCTTCCTCCTTCTTTTAATAACACGACCCCAGTCAGTTCTGAGGCTGAAGCAAGTTTATTTTTTTCTAGACTGATTTTATACCATTTTAATTATGTGCAAGTTATAAGGTCAGTTCTGGGTTAAGGAACAAGCAAGACAATAAACACTAATAGTCAAATAACAAGCAAGGCAATAAACAAAGTCCTGTGATCATTGTTTCTAGGGGTTTATCAGGATGACCAAGATATCTGAGCCTACTTCCCTATCTCAGCCCAAAGTCAAATTCTTGCCTGAAGCCACTTCTTTGTTCTATCCCCAAAGTCAAATTCCTGCCTGAGCTTACTTTCATGTCCTGGCCCAAAGTCAAGTTCCTGCCTGAAGCCAATTTCCTTGTCCAGGCCCAATGTCAAATTCCTGCCAAGTTTCTAGAAGCAGCTCCCAAATCTCTCCATACTTTCTCTTTGGATATCTCTGGATTAATACTTACTAAATCTATATTTTATCTTTGTTGCCCATGGACCCTTTTGGGCAGCTATTCTGAGGCAGCCTTTTCCTTGATACCTATTGTAAGACTCTGACCCTCCATACGTGGTACTTACTTCAAGATGCCCCTGAGTAAGACACTGAGATACAGATTGATGTAAAAACAAGATTTATTTTTCATTGTGTCTGGGTTGACCATCAGGAAGTTTTTTGTAGCAAGTGATGAGAAAGTGACTGATAATGGTTTTTAATAAATATTAAAACACTACACTTAGAGAACTGATGAGATGTCTCACTAGGTAAGAGCAGATGCTGTACTAGTATGTGGGATTTAATTTGGATAACTTAAATCCAGGTCAAAGACAGACATAGTAGCATGACTTTAATGTAGGACAGTACTCAAGTGCTTACTGGACAGTACTCAAGTGCTTACTGATCAGCTAGTTTGTTAGGACCATAACAAGCTCAAGGTCCATACAGACACCTTGTCTCAAGAAAATATTGTCCATGTGAATATATATAATGTGAACAGATGAACACAGTAAATGCCCTTATCTGGACTTTGTTGACTTGTGTTTGTGCATGTAGTGCAATTTCCAAATAAACACAAACACCCACTCCCTGCCCCCACACACTTACAATTAGAAGATTTATTGTCAAGAATAAAGAGTAAATATTTATTTGAGACAAGCACTGTATGCTTTGCTCATTTAGAAACAGTATACATTATCCTACAAAAAATTATATTAGAAGTTATTAGAATCAAATTGCAAACAAAAACATTGACTTATACATCTATAGATACTTGATTTTTGCTAAGAAGACAGAAACACACACTGAAAAGAAGTCAGCATCTTTCAGAAAATTGTGCTGGCCAAACTATATGGCTGAATATAGACAAATGCAAATAGATTTATTCTTATCACTGCACAAAAAACAAGTCTGAATGCATAGAGAAAATTTTATGTCTGTATGAATGTTGCAACTGACAATAATAAATCTGACTGCCTATGGATTAGATAGGAGCTGGGAGATGAGACAACCGGCAGGTAAAAAGAATTCTGGGAGAAAGTCAGGCACAGGAGATTCTCCTGGGGAAGATGTGATGAGATTAACACATGGTACCATAAGTAATCAGCCATATGGCAGAATGTAGGTTAAAATAAATGGGTTATCTTAAGTTATGATCTAGTCAGAGAAGATCCTAGCTGTATGGCCAAGGTATTGTAAATGTATTTTGAGTCTGAGTCTTATTTCTGGGAGTATGTAGCTGGAAGAAAGAACCAGGGGCAAATTTCTACAAATGTTTGGCACCCTATGTTTGGCACCATATGTAAAAAATTATCTTTATTATAAATGTAAACTGTGAATTAATCTGATGACTACTTATTTACCTTATGCTAGTCTCCAATAGCCACATAGAAAATATAAGATTTATTTAAAATTGCATCTCAATAGCTGAACAATTAAATGATCTACCTTAAGCTCCTATGCTAATCTGGCTACCTCCCAGATCCATCCCATGATACTTGCTTATTAATATTGATGTGGCTCTGTGGGCTTCAGGTATGTTTTTAGGAACTCTGAGATACTTCCTTATTTTTACAATTACTCCATCCTCACAGCTAATTTGAAACTCCCTCTGTCCCTCTCCCACTCTCTTTTCTCTGGTTGGTGGACATCTCACCCTATCTCTATTCTGCCCAGCCATTGGGTGATCAGCATTTATTGATAAGGCAGAGAATATATGGTAAGAATTGTTTATATAGACTTCAGATAGAAGATTTTTGGTATAAGCATTCCAATACCATGTCCAGATTAAAACAAAATATGAGATCAGACAAATCAGCATTTCTATAATACAAAGATAAACTACACAATGTACAAAAATATTATGCCTACACAAATGGATCAAATATCTTAGTATAAAACCAGATACACCTGAACCTGACAGAAGAAAAAAAATGTAAGTAGCCTTAAACTCATTGGCACAGAAAATGATATTCTGAACAGAACAGCATCAGCACAGACACTAAGAGCAACAACTATTAAATGGAACCTCATGAATCTGAGAAGCTTCAGCATGGCAAAGAACACTGTCTTTAGGACAAAGCTGCACCCTACAGTATAGGAAAATATTTTTCTCAAATATAAATTTGATAGAGGGATAATATCCAAAATCTACTAAGAACTCAAGAAACTAGATATTGAGAAAACAAGCTAATTTTAAAAATAGATACAAATCTAAACAGAAAATTGTCAATAGAAGAAACTCAAAGGAATGGGAAAAACGTAAAGAAATGTTTAACATCTTTAGCCATCAGGGAAATGCAAATCAAAACTACTTTCAGCTCTCTCTGCCCCTTTCTCTGGATTTGCTCTGTTTCTCTTTATATCTGTTTTTGTCTCTGTGTCTTTGTGTTTCTGTTTTACTCTATGTTTTTCTCCCTTCCTCACTCTCTCTGTCAGCCTTACAAAAGTGATCTAAATGTAATTACCAAATAATGGGAGAGATAGAGTCACAACTGGACATTTCACGCATCGAATGAAGCTTCCATTACTTGGATTGGGATTTTTCACTTTTGTATGTATTTATATTTTAGGAATCTTCTACTGTATTAGGTTTCCAGACTAACCTTCAGATGACCTTTAATTTAATTTTTGCTGTCTCTCCCCATATTTCCTCACGTTTCTCACTCATCCTCCTGTTCCAGTTCCTTCCATCCATTTATAATTACCAGTTCTATTTCCCTTTCCTTATGAGGTCTTTATTTGTTCACTCTAGTTCTTTATTCTTTGCCTATCCTCTGTTTTTCTACAGACTGTAGCTTGGTTATCATTGACTTAACAGCTAATATATATTTGCTTTAATAAAATAAACTATATTTGTTTTTCTAGATCTGGGATACCTCACTCAGTATGTTTTTCTGTATTGTTTTGTATTATATTTTTTGTACTATACTTTTGGCTGCTAACTTCTTGATATAATTTTTTTAAAGACTGAGTAATATTAAAGAAAGAAAGAAAGAGAGAGAAAGAGAAATACCAAATGAGCCACAAACCATTTGATTAACAATGAAATTCTATCCAGAAGATATTATGTCATGTTTCATTTTTATTTCTTAAAAGACTTTTCTTTTCTAATAAGAGACAGAAATGGAGTGGATATGGAAGGGTGATGGGGTGAAGAGGAACTGGGAAGAGGAAACAGAGGGAAAATTGTAATCAAGATGTATTATAATATTAGTAATGAATCAATTTTCATTAGAAGTAAAAACAAAAAAAATATTTGCCAATCACATTTCCACTATAAATTAACTACTTAGTATTGTAATATGTGGTGTTGGATCAGTATAGAGGTAGAGAGTGTCTAGTAGCAGATGAAGTATGCTCAGAATAAGTATATTTTATGAAAAAAATACCCAAATTATGTCTATTTACTGAATTGGGTTGCTTCTGAGTATTTCCTTCTATAATTTTCTGCTTCTACATTTTCAACCTATATAATTTTATAATTATAAAATACATAATTTTATATATAATTTTACAAAATCATTTCCAGAAGTTGTTGTCAATAATTAAAGTTCAACTTCAGACAATGCTATTGGCTTTTATAAATTTAATACAGGAAGATGGTATCATAAGTCAATAGAGAACTGTGGAAAATAAAATAACTTCTGCAGATCTGATTGCTATCTCAAGGCTATGTTGTTTAGATTTTCTTGCTTGCAACTCCATATTTTATTTTACATTGATCAGATTTTTAAATTCTCTATGTATGAATGTTTTGCATGCATGTGTGTATGTACATCATGGGTGTGCCTAATGTCAGCTGAGATCAAAATACATTGGATCCCCTGAAACTGTAATTACAAGTGGTTGCGAGCCTATGTTTGTGTGCTAAAAATCACACATGCATTCATGAAAAGAAGCACAGTGTTCTTATGTGTAGAGACATTTCCCCAGCCTTCTCTTTGCTTTTTAGTTTTATGTTTTGAATTAAAAGCATATCGTTTCTATAATATGTACAAATGTTACAAATACATGTAATTTTTTTCTATTATCTTCTCTAATGCACTTTTGAAGAATTATTTGCATTTTCTACTCTGTTGAGGGAGTACAGGGAACAAAGAAATAAGTAAAACTATGAGAAAAGGAATGGAGGCTTCAGGATCAAGTATAGGGAAGGACAGGAAAGATGGCTAGATGATTATGAAAATGAGTGGAAATTTGCAACTAACAGAGGTGAGGAGGTCAGAGGCATCTCCAGGACTGGACAGAGACCTTGGATAAGGAAAATACCCAAGACGCAATGTCTTAGCTGTGACTCACAGACATTGGGGATGTGGAAACTGAAGAGGCTACCTCCTGTAGCCATGCAGGAACCTCAGCGGAGTGATAAAGACACAAACTCATCCACAAAATTTTCAAGCCAAAATTTACTGTTTATAAAATACACAGTCACAGAAGCAGACTGAGGTAATGGCCAACCAATAGCCCAACTTGAGACTCACCTCATAGGCAAGCACCAGTCCCTGACGTTAATAATGGTACTGTTATGCTTGCAGTCAGGAGCATATAGTTCTCTGAGAGGCTCCACCCAGATTCTGACTTAAACAGCTACAGACACCCAAAGCCAAACAGTGGATAGAAATTGTAGACTCTTATGGAAGAATAACAGAAAGGATTAGGGGTGCTGAAAGGGATAGGAACTCTACAGGATGACAAACAGAGTCAACTAACCTGAATCTTTGGGACTAAATCACCAATCAAACCAAAGAACATAAATGGACTGGACCTAGGCCTCCCTTCACAATGTAATAGACGTGGAGCTAGGTCTTTATGTGGGTCTGATCAACTGAAATGGGGACTATCCCAAAATTTGTTACCTGTAGGTGGGATATGTTCTTCTAACTAGGCTATTTTGCCTGGCCTCAGTGGGAGAGAAACACCTAGCCTCTTGGAGAAATAAAGTACCAGGGTGAGGATTTACTTAGGGGTTCCCCGCCTGCTCAGAGGAAGGGTTGACTAGGGGGTGGGCAATGAACAGGATGTAAAGTGAATAAGAAAAAAATTAACTTGAGATGATCATGTGATTTTTTTCTTTGAGTTTGTTTATATAATGGATTACACAGATGGATTTCTGTATATTGAGCCGTCTCTACATCCAGGAGATGAAGCCTACTTGATCATAATGGATGATTGTTTGGATGTGTTCTTGGATTTGGTTTGTGAGAATTTTATTGAGTATTTTTGCATCAATATTCTTAAGGAAAATTGGTCTGAAGTTCTTTTTCTTTGTTGGGTCTTTGTGTGGCTTAGGTATAAAAGTAATTGTGGCTTCATAGAATGAATTGGATAGTGTTCCTTCTGTTTCCATTTTGTGGTATAGAAGCAGTATTGAAGGGTATTGGTACTAGGCCTTTTAGAAGGTCTGATAGAATTCTGAACTAAAACCACCTGGTTCTGAGCTTTCATTGGTTGGGGTACTTTTAATTACTGCTGCTATATCTTTAGGGATTAAGGGACTGTTTAGATAATTTGTCTGATCCTGATTTAACCTTGGCACCTGGTATCTGTCTAGAAAATTGTCAATTTCATCCAGATGTTTCAGTTTTGTTGAGTATAGGCTTTTGTACTATGACCTGATGATGTTTTGAATTTCCTCAGTTACCATTGTTATATCTCCCTTTTTATTTCTGATTTTAATAATCTGGACACTGTCTCTGTGCCCTCTAGTTAGTCTGGCTAAGGGTTTATCTATCTTTCTGATTTTCTCAAAGAACCAGCTCCTGGTTTTATTGATTCTTTGTATAGTTCCTTTTGTTTTTACTTCGTTGATTTCGGCCCTGAGTTTGGTTATTTCCTACCATTTACTCTTCTTGGGTGTATTAAATTCTTTTTGTTCTAGAGCTTCCAAGTGTGCTGTCAAGCTGCTAGTGTATGCTCAAACTTCAACAACCTTCATGGTAAAAGTCTTGGAAAGATCAGGTATACAAGGTTCATACCTAAACATAGTACAAGTAATATACAGCAAACAAGTAGCCAACATCAAACTAAATGGAGAGAAACTTGAAGCAATCTCACTAAAATCAGGGAATAAATAAGGCTGCTTACTCTTTCCCTACATATTCAATATAGTACTCGAAGTGCAAGCCAGAGCAATTAGACAGCAAAAGGAAGTCAAAGGGAAACAAATTGGAAATGAAGAAGTCAAAATATGACTATTTACAGATGATAAGATAGTATACTTAAGTGACCCTAAAACTTCCACCAGAGAACTCCTAAACCTGATAACCAACTTCAGCAAAGTGCCTGGATATAAAATTAATTCAAAGTAATCAGTTGCCTTCCTCTACTTAAAGAATAAACAGACTGAGAAAGAAATTAGATAAACAACACCCTTAACAATAGCCACAAATAATATAAAATACCTTGTGTGACTCCAACCAAGCAAGTGAAAGATCTGTATGACAAGAACTTCAAGTCTCTGAAGAAAGAAATCAAAGAAAACCTCAGATGATGGACAGATCTCTCATACTTGTTGATTGACAGGATGAATATAGTAAAAATGGTCATCTTGCCAAAAGCAATCTACAAATTCAGTGCAATCTCCATCAAAATTCCAACTCAGTTCTTCACAGACTTAAAAAGAGTAAATCTCAAATTAATTTGAAATAACAAAAACCCTAGGATAAGCAACAACTATTCTCATCAATAAAAAAAAAAAAAAAAAAAAAAAAAAAACCTTCTGGAATAATCACCATACCCAACCTGAAGCTGTATTACAGAGCAATCGTGATAAAAACTAAATAGTATAGTATAGATAGACAGGCAAGTAGATTAATGGAATAGAAATGAAGTCCCAGAAATGAACCCACACACCTATGCTCACTTGATCTTTGACAAAGGAGCTAAAACCATCCAGTGGAAAAAGACAGCATTTTCAACAAATGGTGCTTGTTCAACTGGACATCAGTATGTAGAAGAATGCAAATTAATCCATTCTATTCTCCTTGTATTATGCTCAAGTCCACACAGCTCAAAAACCTCATCATAAAATCAGATACAATAAAACTAATAGAAGAGAAGATGGAGAAGATCCTCAAACACATGGGCACAGGGGAAAAGTTCCTGAACAGAACCCCGATGGCTTATGCTCTAAGATCAAGAATTGACAAGTGGGACCTCATAAAATTGCAAAGCTTTTGTAAGGCAAAAGAAGCTGTCAATAGGACAATACTCCAACCAACAGATTGGAAATGATCTTTACCAATCCAACATCCAATAGAGAGCTAATATCCAATATATACAAAGAACTCAAGATGGTAGACTCCAGAGAATCATCAAATAACACTTGAAAATGGGGTACAGAGCTAAACAAAGAATTTTCAACTGGAGAATATTGAACATCTGAGAAGCACCTAGAGAAATGTTCAACATCCTTATTTATCAGGAAATGCAAATCAAAACAACCCTGAGATACCACCTCACACCAGTCAGAATGACTAAGATCGAAAATTGAGGTGGCAGCAGATGCTGATGAAGATGTCAAGAAAGAAAAACACTCTTCCATTGCTGGTGGCATTGCAACCTGTTACAACCATTCTGGAAATCAGTCTGGTAGTTCCTCAGAAAACTGCACATAGTATTACCTGAGGACCCAGCTATACCACTCTTAGGCATATACTCAAAAGATGCTCCAATATATAACAAGGATAGAGGCTCCACTAAGTTCATAGGTCCTCATGTACAATAGCCAGAAGCTGGAATGAATCCAGATGTCCCTCGACAGAGGAATGAATACAGAAATTGGGGTACATTTACACAATGGAGAACTACTCAGCTATTAAAAACAATGACTTCCTGAAATTTTTAGGCAAATGGATGGAACTAGAAAGTATCATTCTGAGTGTGGCAACCCAATCACAAAAGAACACACATGGTATGTACTCACTGATAAGTGGATATTAACTCAAAAGCTCAGTATACCCAAGATGCAATTCACAGACCACATGACGTTCAAGAAAGAAGGCCAAAATGTGGTTGCTTCAGTCCTTAGAAGCGGAAACAAAATACTCAAGGGAGGAAATATGAAGACAAAGCGTGGAGCAGAGACTGAAGGAAAGGCCGTCCAGAGACTGCCCCACCTGGGTATCCATCATATATACAGTCACCAAGGCAGACACTATTGTGGATTCCAAGAAGCGCATGCTGATAGTAGCCTGATGTAGCTGTCTTCTGAGAGGCTCTGACAGAGTCTGACAAATACAAAGGTGGATGCTCACAGTCAATCTTTGGACTGAGCACTGGGACCCCAATGGAGGAGTTAAAGGACTGAAGGAGCTGAAGGAGTTTGCAAGCCCAAAGGAAGAACAACAATATCAACCATCTAGATCCCTCAGAGCTCCCAGGAACTAAACCAGCAACCAAATAGTATACATAGGGTGACCCATGGCTCCAGCCGCATATGTAGCAGAGGATGGCATTATAGGGCATCAATAAGAGGAGAGGCCCTTGGTCCTGTGAAGGCTAGATTCCCTATTGTAGGTGAATGTGAGGGCAGGTTGGTGGTATGGGTGGATGGGGAACACCCTCATAGAAGCAGGGGGAGTGGAAATGGGATAGGAGGTTTTGAGAGGGGGAACCTGGAAAGGGCATAATACTTGAAATGTAAATAAAGAAAATATCCAATAAAATAAGAAAAAATAAATTAAGTTAAACTTTTCAAAAAGCTTCAGCCAAAAGAAAAAAAGGAAATAAGTAAAGTAGAAAAAAGTTAGTATGATTGTATTAAGTCTTTGTTAGTAATTTACTAGTATTTTAAATTGAGCAGGATACAGTAATTGTTAATCTCTGAGTACTATTACAAATCACGAGTTATCACCTACTGTAAGATGCAATTTGTGTCATGTGATTATTCTGTGTGGAAACACAGAGATAGCATTTACATTAAGGGAAAATAATCAATTTATGTTACATTCATAGACTATCAAACTGGTGTTGCTTCTGAATTCCATTATTCACAACTTTTCTCATAATTTTTACTCTTTAACATTAAGTGTAAATAGATACAGAAGATTCAGAACCAATGCTTAAGGACATTACGATTTGGCAGATTATTTGTTTTTTTTCTTTTCATCTCTGAAATAATCTAAAGGACAACCTTTAAATTTTCTCTCAAGCAGCCACGTCAAGACTGAATCCCCTATGCTAAAATGGTCTTCAAGATACTTTCACATATTTTGAAGATATGTGAAGGTGTATGTCCTTCAACCTTGAGAAATGATTTAGCGTATGATTTTGGCCCAGGCCTTTAACCCCAGTGTTGGGAAAGCTAAGTTGGAAAGATTGCTGTGTATTCAAGTTTAATATGGCCTATGGAAGGAAATAGGCAAGATTTGCCTTCGTCCTTTCTCAAATGCTATATACAGACAAGTTAAGATGATTAGGGTAAGTAAACAACATTAAAGGTAGAATACACCTTTAAATATAATTATTCATAAAATGTTTTTCTTTGAGAAATAGTCTTTGCTACTTTATTTCTCAAAGAATACATATTTTATACATGGATTAGTATAAGGATTCCTTATTAAAGTAGCTAGCTACTATGTTTGCTTGGTACCCATGCATTTTGCCTAGATTAAGGAGAGAAACATCATATTCCATCCATTTTTATAGCACTGTTCTCTTTCTAAATACAGTGTTATATAAAAATTATTATCAGATAGGAACCAGATAAATATGTCAAAAATATAGCACCAATGGGCACATAAAAGTTTTATTTTTTAAAAAAAAATAATATTGAGTATGAAAGAAAAATATAGAAAAGTCTCTCTAGGGACAATTAAATATTTCAGAAAAATAGAAATAACTTCATTTTATAAAATTAACATGTTTCTAATTACAGTAATAAAAAATACTCTAAATACTCAAGCAAGTGTAAAAGTACAAATGTGTTATAAACTCATTTATATGCAGAAAGAAATCTTAAAATCCCAGGAGTATAAGAATCTGTGTCTCAGGCTGGTGACATCTCAGGGACAGCTCTATAAACTCCAGTGGCAATAGAGGAGGGAGCTATGGTTTCCTTGTTTTTCTTGCATCCTGAGACCATGCTGATGGCTGGACTAGAGTGGCAATGCTAACATGCTTTGCATCAATGTCCAGAATCACTGTTCTCTCTCTCAGATGTGAACTGGAGTTGGATACAAGCAGAAGTGTGGCCACCACTGATTGGGATACTCCATAAAGAATAAAAGATGCATATTTTCAGACTTTTCACAGAAGCAGTATATGATGATCTATTTAAGGTACTTTCCAACGTTTTCAGAGATTATGTTGAATTATAACAGAGTAATTTATTTGTGGATAATGTTTGTCAGGCTACAATGTAGCAAACATTGAATATCTGTGCATAGCTCTGTGCACTGAGATTCATACACTTGGTGTAGTGACTTCTTATCATTAGTGTGGATATTATGATCCTGGGTAATCAGGGCTTACAATGATGTATTCAGAGATTCACACTTGCCAGCTAGTAATTGCTCAGTAACCCCCCCCCCAAAATCAGTTGTTTAGTTGGAAAATTTTTTGTCCTTCTTTTCTTCTTTCCTCCTTCCTCCCACTAGAACATCTGCTTCTTTAAGTCTAATGAAACTAAACACATTTTCTATGACTCATCTTGGAGTTGAATGCAAATAACAGAGAAATGGCACAAGTGTTAATTTTCTATTATCTTTCCACCAGCAGTTTATTTGTTCTTTGTAAAAGTGGCTAATGCCAGTGTTTTTATTGTTCTGATATTATGGATTAGAAAGTAGTTTTATTTGGTATAAATAGTAGTAACACTGGAGACTAGTTGGTTGTTGTGCTGTCTATATTATATAGCTACTGATAACGAATATAAAATGTCCTCTTCCCATAACTGGACACTAGGCATGATTCAGAGGACATTAAATCAGGAAGAGTGATTTAGTTAAAGTGAAGTCTGCTGCTTTAACTATGTTCACTTAATTTTCTCTAGGCGGCAGAGACTGCCTCTGAATTGTTTAGAAAATTCAATTAGTTGAACATCTGAACTGCCTCAGTGCTCATGGTTATGATTTTGTCTTTCTTAAAATTAACACAATTACAAAGACACCAAAAGAGAAATTTCCAAAATCCATTAGCAAGGCAGTGAGACAGGACATTAAAAGTCGTTTTCTACATGCTATTAGCAATGAGACAAGCAAAGCTGAGACATTTGGGGAAAGTTGCAGTGACAGAAGGTTACTAATGTGAAGAGAATATGTTTTCCACAGATTGGCTGAAAGGATGTTTTTATTACTAGATAATAATCTTAGGTGAAAAATAACATTGTACTTGTGAAAATTTAGCATTAAATACAATTCAAGTAAGTTTTAAATTTATGATTGATAATAATTGGTGATAATAATTGTTTTTTTCATTTGAAATCTATTTAAAAACAACTACTTAAAAATGTTAACATTTCTACCATTTTCTCTGATAGTTCTGAGTATTTTAATCGCTTTGGAGTTAACAAAGACATTCTACTATTTTAAACCCTATTAATGCAATCAAAACTTCTGTTGCTAAAATAATGGGAAGGAGATAATGAGCAATGTGGGCATCAGGACACAGGGAGGCATACTACTCAAGTGCACCGCTAGTCCACAACATGGTTCAGTGACTACAGGTATGTCTGTCTGTATGTATGTATGTATGTATGTATGTATGTATGTATGTATGTATATGCAGGACCCTGAGATAAAACCTAAATGCATACAGTGCATACTTGTTAAAGATAAAACAGAAATGGAATGTTTGGGGAGAAATATAGAGAAAATGAGTTGGTTCCTGTATCAGAATAAGAAAATGAAGTCAGTGAGTAAAGAAAAGTATAAGAAGGTTGTATTTGTGATAATAATATCTGTGAAACAATTATAATATTGTAAAAATACCAGTGACATTCTACATATAGAGCAGGTTATATTTAGAACTATAATTATATATATGTATATGTATATATAATTATACATAATGTATATACATACACATATACATGTATACACATATATGCATATAACAATTAACATAAAGAAAAGCCACAAATTTGAAAAAGAACAAGGATGGTTATATGGGAGAGTACAGAGGGAAGAAAGTGGGATGGAGAAATGATATAATTTTACTTTAATATCAAACTTAAATATGTAATTTTATAAGAAAAAATTACTGCTTGGTGTTGTGTTGTTAGCCTGCTGTTTTCATGTTTGCTAGTGAAAGCTCTGTAAGCCTCAGAGCCCTCGTAGGATTTACAGGAAAATAGATTTGATAATTTTTAATTTTAATGTATAATTTTAAGTATTTGATTCATATTAACAAAATTCATGTGATTGATAAACTATCATTTATATTCTCTTTTATAATATTAGATATATTTAAATATTCAATTGTGGATATGTAATTTTCCTGGTTTTTCACTTAATTTACTATTACAAAGCTTAAAGTTTTTATACTATTAATGCTTTATTAAATATATTGCCTACAGCTTTATAATTTTTTTATCTTATACTAGACTTACAAGGTGGCTAACCTTGTCTTGACTAGTTTAGATATTTTTCTGTTTTCAATATTTTTGAAACTGTATCACATTCTAATGTAAACTTTTTCTTTTCATTTTATTTTAGAATATAATTTATGGCCTGGATTTATGATACACAAAAAATACATAAACAAGTTTATGCCTCTTAATTTGTTTGCTGATTTATTTCAAAAATTATTATTTAAGTGGATGTATAAAAATTGGTATAATTTTTAAAGTGCAATTTTTTAAATTTTTGTTTATGTGTATGTGTGTAACATTTGTTTGATATATGTCACTTTTTTTTCAGGAGTCCACAACAGCTAGAGGAAGAGATTGAACCCCTGACTCTGGAGTTACAGAGGGCTTCTAGAAATGAACTTCGTGTCTCTTGAAACAACTATAAGTATTTGTTGAGCCATCTCTCCAGCGTCTAAAATGTGACTTTTTAAAACTGATTTTTTTCTTTTTTGTTAAGTCCATTTTTATAAACAGATGTATACAGACCCTGTTTAAGTATTCAACATTCTATATTCAAATATTTTTGATTGATAGTTTGCAGAATGTGTTGGGGAAAAAAAAAGAAAAGAAAGAAGCATAGGTGTGGTTTGGTGTGGTGACACAAACTTGCAATCCCAGTATCTAGAGATAGAGGAAAGAACACCTGAAAGTTGAAGTCATACTAGGCTAAGTGGTGTTTGAGTCCCTGCCTAGACTACATCAGATCTTGTCACCCTTCCTCTACTTCCTGCTCATTGCAGAAAGACGGGATCTACGGATTTGTCTTTCACGGACCCGAATCCCTGAAGTTTGTTAGATTAGTAAACAGCACATGGCTATTCCACAGACAGCCTGTCTCTTGCTTGTTTAGTAGCAGAGCGTGTGCTGTTTCTCTTTCTACCTGACATTTTATTTTGTCTAATTTTAGCCTACCACATGAGAGTATATAAGGTTACAGGATATGACGCACACAATTTCACTTAGTTCAACTGCTCTGCTTTATCTGAATTCTCTTGTCAAGCATATGAAATATGCATGGCCCCACAGACTTAATCAAACATTTTATTTATAGTTAGCTTAATTTTCAGCTTTAACCCCTTTTGTACTGTAGGGTTAAATCTATTTTACACCTTGTGTTCAGGTCAATTACCTTTTAAATGGTAATTTAAACCTTGTGATCATAAACTATGATTTCATTATACTTGTTTTCCACAGTGGATGTGTTAACATGAGTTTTGAAACTTGCTTCACTGGACAGATGATGGTGTCATTTTGTTTGCAACAAATAAGCACTGATAATCTTAATTAAAATTAGAACAATGAAGCTAATTTCTCTTAAAGTTAAAGTTAACATAGGGCTATGTTTTCTTTGGAACTTCTCAGTTATTTTCTTCTTATATAAAGTCTCATATAAGACTATCTATCTTGCATCATTAATTTTAAAGAGCATGAGAAGATACTGAACACAGAATATGTTTAGATCTCATGTCTCAAGACTGTAGGGTAGTTTTTATTTTCCCTTTGCATTTTCCTTGTATAAAATGTTGAGTTTCATTCTGACATTTCATTTAAGAACATCATACTTTGCTGTCTTCTTTCTAAAGTTTTTGTCCATTCTGCTTTATCTCTGAATGACAACTTGCAAACTAACTAGTGATCATCTAAATTTATTATAAATGGTTACTGCCTGACCAGTGACTTTATAGGGTTTGTTTCCTTGGCTATAGCATGTTAGTGACTGAAGGTCATATTATACGTGCTAGTGAGGAATTGATTTTAGGTCATCATGCAAATGAATGCTGTGGAATAAATGAACTATCAGATGACAGATTTATAAACATGTGAAATAATATCTACTTGTTTTAGATGTAAGTCACTGAAACATCTCATTTTCTTCTCAGAACACCTTATTCTTATATAGATATATATTTGTAACTGTAGGCATTTATAAAGATGAATACATATATCTTTATAAATAGGCATACATAAAGAAGAATGTATATATATGTATATGTTCACTCATAAAAATATTTTACAGGAAAAGGTACTTACACAATTTTGATCATGACTGCCTAAGGAAAATGAATATGAAAGCTGGAATATTTGCACATATTTGTGGAAGCATATTCTGTGGGTAAACAGTAGAATTTTCTTTTAAATTAATTACATCTAGAATTGAAAATGAATGCTACCGCGAGTGACATTTTGATATTTTCAAATTTGACCATATAGTTACTAGGGATATGCAGGTAAGGTGTTACAGTCTTATTGTGAATTTTTATAAATTTCAAAACTTGTATCTTGGCAAGTCAGTCAAAAGACTCTAAATTATATTTGAGAAGAAAGTTCTCTTTTTCAACTTTGTGTTGTCCAAATTTTTCATTTGTAGCTGACTGGACCATGGCTTCCTGATTTTTCATCATTGACTCTATTGCCTTTATCAGGGTATCTTATTTGCATAAGGACAAAAGAAAAAGATGCTTTAACCTTTATAGAGAAAAGGGGACTAGAAAAAACATCTCTTCCCATAAGTTCTTACAAAGGAAAATAAAAAGCTCAATCTTCACCCTGTTGATTGAGTGGTGAGATCATGGATGCCACAGCTAGTATCTCTAAAGTCCCAAGTCAAGCTTCTTTTGTTTGATCATAACAGTTTTGATGTTGACTTTTGCAGAAATAAAATATAGAAAGCCATCCTGACTAAGATTAGGACTTTATGTCTGAAACAATTGCTTTTTTGTTTGGTTGGTTTTGTTTGTTTGTTTTCTTTAGTAGCATTTCACTTGTCCATCATGAAAACAGGGTAAGTTTCACAAAATTCCTATTATGTTATAAAATAATGAATTGAGAGAAATTTTCATTCTTTTAACACATGCACTGTGCAGAATGCTATAGAATTTTCTGCAGATTTTTTCTTTTATGAAGAACAGAAAAATTCAATGGAAATTCAAATAAAATTCACATTGTTATATATACATTTAATAGAAATCAATAATTTTGAAGTATGACCTAAGGTACCTCTTGCCTCTTGTTTCAGTAGATAAGGCAATGTTCTTTTCAGTCAATGAAGACTCAAATTCTGGTCATCATTTAAATGTAGAACAGTTTAGAATGAATTTTAATATTCTTTTTCAGGAAACCCATAAAGACTGATGAAAGCTGACCAATCAAATACAGACTTTTGGTCTCCTCTTACCCAAGTAGATGTCTTTGTTTCCAATATTTTAAGTTTGGCTATTTAAAATATTCAGTAATTTGTATCAGCATCAACATTATATGTTATACAACTATATGTTTTAAAATGTTATAATATTATTTTTAAAATTGAAAAATAATAAAAAGGGCCAACTTGTACATGGTAATTATATAAACTTGAATAACATATACTTTTCTCATAATTTCAGATTTACATGAACAAATTTCTCTTCACCTTCTTCCTAAGAATCATGCTAAACCAGAGCTGTGTCACTGAGTTCATTCTCCTGGGGCTTTCGCAGAACTTAAAAGTTGAGAAAATGCTGTTTGTTATATTTTTGTTAATCTACCTTGCAACTATTGGAGGCAACATGATAATTGTGGTGACCATCATCTACAGCCCTGCTCTGCTCGGCTCCCCCATGTACTTCTTCTTGATATTCCTGTCCTTCCTGGATGCATGCACTTCTTCTACTGTCACGCCCAAAATGATTATAGACTTCTTTTATGAGAGGAAGACCATCTCCTTTGAGTGTTGCATGACACAACTGTTTGCTGTCCACTTCTTCACTGGGATGGAGGTGATTGTTCTGTCTGCCATGGCCTATGACCGCTATGTGGCCATTTGCAAGCCACTTCACTACTCCTCCATCATGACCAGGAGGCTCTGTGGCATTTTGGTGATACTGTCCTGGGCAGGAGGCTTCTTGCATTCTATCATACAAATTATCTTCACTTTGCAGCTGCCCTTTTGTGGACCAAATGTCATTGATCACTACATGTGTGACTTGTTCCCATTACTGAAGCTTGCCTGCACTGACACACACATTTTTGTTATTTTGGTGTTTGCCAACAGTGGGTCTATCTGCATCATTATCTTCTCTATTTTGCTTGTCTCCTATGGTGTCATCTTGTTCTCTCTGAGAGCTCACAGCTCTGAAGGGAGACGTAAAGCTCTCTCCACCTGTGGATCCCACATTACAGTTGTGCTTTTGTTTTTTGTGTCATGCATATTAATATATGCTCGACCTACTGCCTTCTCTTCTGAAAAAAATGCTCTTGTATTTGCCACGATCATAACACCACTTCTGAATCCTATGGTGTACACTTTCAGGAATAAGGAAATGAAGAATGCTATCAGGAAAATGTGGAAGAGATTGATAGTGGTTTCTGGTGACTATTAAAATATTACATTTACAATACTTTGGAGATAGACCAGTGGATAAGAGCATTTGTAGTGCTAACATAAGCCATATTTCTGATTCGCAGCACCATGGCAAAAATCAGTCATGGTAGCACTGTTTCAGTGCAATACTGGTGAAGTCAGGTATTGGAGAGCCCAAGGACTCTTCCCAAACCCAGGGTTATCAAGGTTCATTGGAGACCTTGTCTTATGAAAATAAGACAGCAAGAAATAAATGAATGTGGTCAGTGCCTTTCTGTGTCTTCCTGCATGTGAAATGGCACATAAAGCATCCACATCTCATGTGTACACACATGCATACACTATTCACACAGGTTCACAAAAAAAGATGCACAGACATACAAACAAAGAAAAAATAATTATATTTCTAAACTAATCTAAGAATTCAAAAGGGCACTATTTACTGGCATAATTATTTTTTAATTGGTCATTATTTTGAAATGATGACATCATTTTCTATAGGATGCATCTACATTAGGAGTGGCAAAACTGTTTCTTAGATCACATTTGCTATGAATTGATTAATTAACATTAACATATAAAAATTAAAGCTAGTATAATTTTATTCTTGCAAAAATCCAGTGATTTCTTAAACTATTGATTAGGGTAATATTGGCTGACTAAATACATTAGTATTTGAAATAAGAAAAACAAAAAGAAAAATGTTCAAAGAGCAAATTGGTCTCTATATGATTTGGAGACCACAGAATGTAAAAGTGCAGAGAAGCATATTTAAAGCCTGAAGTATAAGTGTTGTTGGATCCTGTATTATATGGCTAATATCCACTTGTAAGTGAGTACATACAATGCATGTCCTTTTGGAACTGGGTTACCTAATTCAAGATGATAACCTGAAGATCCACCCATTTGCCTGCAAAATTCATGATGCATTTGTTTTTAATAACTGAATAGTATTCTACTGTGTAGATATACCACCTTTTCTTTATTCATTCTTCAGATGAGAAATATCTATGTTGTTTCTAGTTTCTGGGTATTACAAAAAACTGCTATAAACATAGCAAATTTGAGGTATGGTTAAACATTTTTTGGCTATATTGCCAAGAGTAGTATAGCTGGGTCTTGAGGTAGAAATATTCCCAGTTTTCTGAGAAAGCTCCAAATTGATTTACAAAGTGGTTGTTCAAGTTTTTACTCCCACCAGCAATGGAGGAGTGTTCTCTTTGCCAGCATGTGCTCTCTTGAGTTTTTAATCTTAGCCATTCTGATGGATGGAAGATGGAACCTCAGAATTGTTCTAATTTACATTTCCCTGATGACTAAGGACTTTGAATATTTTTTAAGTGTTTCTCTGCCATTAAAGATTCCTTAGTTGAGAAATCTCTGTTTAGCTTTGTACTCAAGTTTTTATTGGATATTTTATTTACATTTCAGATGTCATTCCCTTTTCCTTTTTCCTCTCCCTAGAACCCCCTGTCCTGTCCCCCTCCTTTCTGCTTTCATAACATTTTAATCCATGCATGTAATAAGGTCAGTTCTAGATTGAGGGTCTAGCAATATAATAGATGCAAATAGTCAAGGAACAAGAAAGACAGTAAACACAAATAGTCAAAGAACAGCAAGGCATTAAACACAATTCTATGAACACTCCAGTAATCACTGTTTCTAAGGGCTTATCAGGATGAGCAAAATATCTGAGTTGACTTCCCTGTCCTAGCCCAAAGTCATTTTCATGTCTGAAGCCTACTTCCTTGTTCTAGTCTAAAATTTAGATTCCTGTCTAAAATTACTTCTTTGTTCTAGCCTAATATTTAGATTCCTGTCTGAAATTACTTCCTTGTTCTACCCTAAGATTTAGATTCCTACCTGAAATTACTCTGCTGTTCTAGACCAATGTCAGATTCCTACCTGAAGCCTACTTCCTTGTTTAAAAGTTTAAAGGCACTTGCAATATATTTGGCATAATTCTAACACTTCTCTGGATGTTTTAACAATACATAGGGAGCTTATAAATTTCAAGAATGCTGCTATCAATGCTGAGCGTTGATATGGTAGATACTGCAGATAAAATTACCCATGGCCTGAGGTCAGTATTTCTATTTTGGTCAAGCTTCAAGAATGGTATATATAGCTTGATCATGCTAGCCCTGTTTGTCCTGGGAATACTTTTATTCCTTCCCATCATGTTAAAGTTTGTCTTTAACAACATCAACATGTTGGCAGCCAAAGTACTTGGCTTGAACCTGAAAATGGATCCCCAGACAGAGTTATTAAATTAATAGGCTGTATCTTATTTTCAATTGGGTTATTTGGGTTGTTGGTAACTTCCTAAATACAGGATATCCAGGCTACACACCACAGACCCAAAGAAGCTAAACAAGAAGAAAGGCACAAGCAAGAATGCTTGAATCTCAGGGGGAATAAAACAGTCACTAAGAGTCAGATGGAGGTAGGAACTGGAAGGCAGAGGGGATGGGGAGGAGAAGATTTGGGTTCAGGATCAAGTGTGGGGAGCGACAGGAGAGATGGCCAGATGGCCATGAGAATGGATGAAAATCTGCAACTGACAGGGGTAGGGAGGTAGCAGCATTTCCAGGAAGAAACAGACCTAGGGATATAGAAGGCACCCAAGAATCTATGGGGGTGACCTTAGCTGTGACTCATATCACTGGGAATATGAAACATGAAAAGGCCACCTCCTGTAGCATGGCAGGAACCCCAATGTAGTGATAGGGACACCAACCTACCCACAAAACACTAGATCAAAAATTTAACCTGTCTACAAGAAAGAAATACAGGCATGAGTGATGGAGCAGAGACTGAGCAAATGAACAACCAATAACCGGCCCAACGTGAGACCCATCTCATGGGCAAACACCAATCTCTGACACTACTGATATTCTGTTATGCTTACAGATAGGAGTCTAGCTTTGTTGTCCTCTGAGGTCCTCTGCTTAGCAGCTGACTCAGACAGATGCAGAGACCTATAGCCAAACAGGAAATGGAGCTTGGAGACTCTTATGGAAGAATAGGAGGGAAAATCGTGGGTAGAAGGGGATAGGAACTCCACAGAAGTTCCACAGGAGGACCAACAGAGTCAACTAACCTGGACCCTTGAAACTCTCAGAGAGTAAACCACCAACCAACAAACATACACAGACTGGACCTACTCCCCTCACCCCCACATGTATGTTCAGATATAGAGCTTGGTTTTCATATAGATTCTGAAAGTGGGTTAAAGGGAGGTATCCCAAAAGCTGTTGCCTGCATCTGGGGTATGTTCTTCTAGCTGGGCTGCCTTGCCTTACCTCAGTGATAAAGGATATGCCTAGCCTCACAGAGACTTGATGTGCTAGGGTAGTGGGGATACCCAGGAGGCTCCCTACCCACTCAGAGGAGAAGGAGAAAGAGATGGAAGGGAAATTGCTGGGAGGTGACAGTAAGTGGGATATAAAGTGAACAGTTAAAAACAAAACAAAACAAAATATAACAAAAACTTAGCTGAATCATTTGAAAAAATTTTACAGGTGTAAATGTATTCATACCTCATGGCAAATTTGAGTTACTTCTAGAATTTCTAAAAGGAATAGACAATCAGAATTTCCATGGTGTAGTGTGACTAGCCCATTCAAATGAGCAATGTCACAGATTCCATAATGAAAACCCATGTGGTAGCATAAACCAAAGAAAAATACTGATTGCTACCCGAAATGTTCATATAGTATAGTAACTGCATGTCTGCCATTATTTACAGAGAAGAGAATCCAGAGAAAGAGGAAGCACATTTAGATTTCAATCATAGAAGAGTAATATATTTCAATTTATTTTATGAGCTTAGTATTTATTTTCTCCTTATATTTTTTGCGAGTTGTTTTTTGTGAGAGGAATATTATATATGAGTACATATACATATTTACATCACTTCATTCCTCTTTGCTCCTTTCACTTCTTTCCATTTTCCCACCCCTTCGCAAATGGCTATTCTTTTGTCCTTTAATTATTATTGTTACACACAAACATACACACACTCATATCAGAGATACATTTGTAAATAAAAATTGTTGAGTTTATTTAGTGTTGCATGTATTTGGACTGACTTCTTCAATTATATAATGTATCATAGACTCATAAAAGACTAACTCTCCTTCTATTGTGTTACTCTTAAATTTGTGTATTTATAGGAAAATTGCAGTCAATAATTATAAGCAGATATGAATAAGTAAATGTATATATTTTAAGTCAATTTATAATTTATTTTATTTTATTTTATTTTATTTTATTTTATTTTATTTTATTTTATTTTATTTTATTTTTTGAGACAAGGTCTTTGCATAGCCTTAGAAGTCCTGAAACTCACAATGTAGTCAGGCTGCCCTTGAACTCGCATAGACCTGCTGCCTCTGCCTCCAAATCAGAGGATTAAAGGAGTGTACTTCACTACCCAGCACTTTATACTTTCTAATACTAGGGTTTCCATGTAAATCTTCACTAAGTTAATTCAATGTTACATATCTTTCCCTCTTTAACCAAAAGCTCTAAAAGGCCAATTGAATTTTATTAGACATGGGAAACTCCAGCTGGTATACACCCCTTATTTGTCAAGAAATCAAGAAGTCAAGTGTTCTACCATGAACAAATGAAACCATCTTAAAATGTAATTAGTACTAAATGCAAATACTGTGATGGTTACTCCTTAATTTATATGTCAAAGCCAAGATATAAAATGGCTCTGAGATTTTCTTAATTTCCACTGAAAGGTGTATGTACTAAGAATTACAAATTGTTTAGAAAACAGAATATAAACAATGTGTGTGGATCTCATGAAAACGTATTTGTAACAATACTTCAGATATGCTAGGATACCTTCAAACTCAATTCCTGTGTTATTCGTCTTTCTTTAGTATAGCAGGTGCATCTTCTTAGTATCCTTCCTTACCCATAGGGGTTCTTCTTGGTTAAGTAGTGCACCTGTTTCTATGAATTAGCTTAAGAGATAAAGATCTTATATTAGTGGATTAATTTGCATAATCCATTGTGAATTTTCAGCCATCCTTTTGTTTATTTAACTCTTTTCATTCTTAATCTGTATTTATTTCCTCTTCTATGCCTAATTCGAATCGCTATTGCTCATTTCCCTGTCAGTTCATTTGTATCCTGCTATTTTGCTTGTTATTGTTCCACTACCACAAGACCATTGGTTCCTTTTTGCCTTTCTTTTTTCTCAATGTATTCCAGGATTATATTCAAATCTGAAGAGTTGAAGCTTTAAGTTTCCAATCAATTTTGTCTTTGTGAAAGTCTATAGTTTATCTAATTACCTGCAAAGTTCTTTTGTAGCTGAATCGTTTTCCTTTGTAGCTGAATAGTATTCCATAGTGTATACGTACCACTATATAATTATCCACTCAGACTTCTATGTTGTGTCTGTTTCCTATTTATTTTGAATAGAGCAGTGAACATGGCTGAGCAATTATCTGAGATTATAGTATAGATCTAGGTTTGTGAGTTCCCCACACTGATTTTCATACTGGTTGCACTTGTTTTCAGTCACAGCAACAGTGTGATTTTTATCCCTAACCCAGCATTCCTTTTCAGTTGTTTTGTTGGTCTTTACCATTCTGACTGGATTAAGATAAAATCAAAAAAATTGGTTTGCTTTGTATTTCCAAAATTGCTAAGAATGACGAAATTCCTTTCAATATCTTTCTTTGGTTCATTTCATTTTGCTCCTTTTGTGTGTGACTTACAGCATTTTTGTTTGATTGTTTTCAGTTTGGAACTTTAGTCTTTGAAGGAGGCAAGGAACATGAAGTTAAATGAGTTAGGGTCTGGGAAGAGTTGAGAGAGGGACAAACATGATCAAATCTGTTGTATGAAAAAAATTTAATAAAAATTAAAAGCATTTTTTTGCTTTAGTTTTCAACTTTATTTTTTATGTTGGTTTTGTTTAGTATTGATCATGATATTTGTTTAGAATTGGTCATGGTATTTCATCTTGGCGAATCTTAGTTAAAATAGACTTTCTGTGTATATGTGTGTGTGTGTGTATGTGAGAGAGAGAGAGAGAGAGAGAGAGAGAAAGATGAGCCTTGATTATACAACTCTCTTGGCTACTTTTATGTCAACTTGACACAGGGTAGAGTCACCTGTGTTAGCATTCTTTCTAGGCTCTGCCCAACAGTTTCCTAGCAACACAAAGGTAGGCCTGAATTGCTATAAAAAGGCGGTGTTTGGCTCCTCCTCCTCTCTCTCTCTCTCTTATTCTGTCTACCCATTCTCTCTCTCTCTCTCTCTCTCTCTCTCTCTCTCTCTCTCTCTCTCTCTCTCTCTCTCTCTCTCTCTCTGTGTGTGTGTGTGTGTGTGTGTGTGTGTGTGTGTGTCTAACTCTCTGACCTCTTTCTCCCTCTTTCCCCTTCCTCCTTCCCCAAACATGTTCCTGACTGGCCTGTCCTCTTCTCTTGCCTCTCCTCCTCTCCTCTCCTCTCCTCTCCTCTCCTCTCCCCCCCTCTCTCTCTCTCTCTCTCTCTCTCTCTCTCTCTCTCTCTCTCTCTGTCTCTTTCTATGTGTGTGTATGTGTATGTGTATGTGTCTTTCTCTGTCTCTGCTCCTTTCTCAACTCCCCTTCCCATGCCTATAAATAAACTCTATTCTATGTAATACCTGTTGTATAGATGGTACCTCATGAGGAAGGTATGCCTCAGCATGGACCTCCTGAGAAATCCCTCTCACATCACCATACCTGACTCTACAAAGCACATCCCTCACTCTTTTTTATCAAAAATATAACAACCTGGGAGGAGGAAACCTCAGCTGAGAAATTGCCTCCAGAAATTTTTTTGTAGAGCATTTTTAAAAATTAGTGATTGATATGAGATGGCACAACCCACAATGGGTGGTGCTATCCCTCTGTTGGTGTTCTTATGTTCTGTTAAAAAGCAGGTTGAGCAAATCATGGGGAGCAAGCCAGTAAGTGTCACCCCTCCATGGTCTCTGAGTCAGCTCCTACCTCTATGTCCCTGCCCTATTTTAGTTTCTGTACTAACTTCCTTCGACAATGGACTATGATTTAGAAGTGTAGGTCAAATAAAACCTTTCTTCTCCAACTTGTGTTTTTGGTTATAGTGTTTAAACATAACAATTGAAACCTTAACTACTATAGCTTCAGAAAAGCTGCCTAGGCATGAACTCAAACGCCTTTATCTGCCTCTTGAGTGTTGAGGTTGAAGCATGTGCCACTACAACAAGACAGGATTTTAGTAGTTTTGGAAATGAATTGGTAGTATTAAAAACTAGAATTATAGACTCTACTCCTCCCTGTTCCAGAGACAGCCACATCTCCTAGAGTGTCAGCCTTATCCTGTAGACATGATGGTAAAAGTTGATGTGAATGACTTTGACTGTATTAGATGCCTGGTTACCAGGGCTACTTTCTGCTCAGTATCTGGCAAAGTGGAAATTGTTGCCATCTCTGACCCCTTCATTGACCTCAACTACATGGTCTACATGTTTTAGTATGACTCTATCCATGGCAAGTTCAATGGCACAGTCAAGGCTGAGAATTGAAACTTGTCATCATTGGGAAGCCCATCACAATCTTCCAGGAGCAAGATCCGACTAACACCAAATGGGGTGATGCTGGTGCTGAGTATGTTGTGGAGTCTACTGTCATCTTCATAACCATTGATAAGACCAGGGCCCACTTGAGGGGTGGTGCCAAAAGGGTCATCATATCTGCCCCTTCTGCTGATGCCCCATATTTTTGATGAGTGTGAACCATAAGAAATATGACAACTCACTCAAGACTGTGAGCAATGCATCCTGCACCAGCAACTGCTTAGCCTACCTGGCCAAGGTCATCTATGACAACTTTGGCATCATAGAATGACTCATGACCATAGTCCATGCCATCACTGCCACTCAGAAGACTATGGAAGACCCCTCTGGAAAGCTGTGGTATGATGGTCATGGGAGTGCCCAGAACATCATCCCTGAGTCTACTAGTGCTGCCAAGACTGTGGGCAAGGTCATTTTAGAGCTGAATGAGAAGGTCACTGGCATCGCCTCCCACATTCCTACCCCTAATAAGTTTGTCATGGATCTGACATACCACCTGGAGAAACCTGACAAGTATTATGACATCAATAATGTGGTGAAGCAGGAATCTGAGGGCCTACTAAAGGGCATCCTTGACTACACTGAAGATGAGGTTGTCTCCTGAGACTTCAATGGTAACCCCCACTCCTCCACCTTTGATACTGAGACTGGCAATGCTCTCCATGATAACTTAGTAAAGCTCATTTCCTGGGATGACAATGACTATGGCTACAACAACAGGATGGTGGACCTCATGGCCAACATGGCCTCTGAGGAGTAAGAAAACTAGGACCAACCACCCCAGCAAGGATATTGAGAGCAACAGAGATGTCCTTGGTTGCTGAGGAGTCCCTGTCCCACCTTGACCCCCAACACTGAGCATCTCCTGCATAATTTTCATCCCACACCCCTTTTAATAATAGGAAGGGCCTAGAGAGCCCTATTCTCTTGAATACCATCAATAAAGTTCACTGCAACCTCTCCCCCCAAAAATTAGAATTATAGAATATATAGATATCTAAAGACCTCACTAGAGAGGTACATCCGAAGAAGAAGAAGAAGAAGAAGAAGAAGAAGAAGAAGAAGAAGAAGAAGAAGGAGGAGGAGGAGGAGGAGG
>JADRCG010000062.1:237375-254456 GCA_019844195.1 Rhabdomys dilectus
TCCTCATCCTCATCCTCATCCTCATCCTCATCCTCATCCTCATCCTCTTCCTTCCCTGGACTTTTCCTACTTTTGTTCTTTTCTGTCCTCTGATGAGCATGTATTTCTTCAAGTTTAATGTAAGGAATCATTATTTCACATTTTTACTTTTGTGCTGACACCAAGAAATGCATAAAAGGACCAGATTTTGTGTTTTTTAGTATCCATGCAATAATATTTTTTTCTAACTATATGATTATTTATGTATGAAAATAGTAACCCTTCGGGTGTTAGGTAGTATGCTTTGAAGTTTTGTAAAGAATACTGATTTAGAGTTATGGAAGACTGAAATGTTGTTAAACTGTATATAATATTGAAAATGAATATTAAAAGTATATATGATAGATCTACACCTTAACACTAAAATATGGCACAAGGAAGAATATTATGTTCAAAGTCACATATGTTACAAATGAAGAGACTTCTGATTTATGTCTACTTCAGTATCCCTAAGTGCTAGGGTTTTGCCTCAGAACCTTTCAGGAAAACTTAAATTGAAGCTTTAAACAGCTTTAGTGTTGATAATTCTGGCTTGATTGCTCTCCCCAAATGAGCAGATTCACCACGTCTTCAAAGATGAGTTTCTGAAATCCATTAGGAAGAAGATGAGAGGGAACAGAGAAAAGTTCTTTCTCCAACATTTCAAAATAGTAAGATAAGGAAGTCAAGACATTTAGGGGCATTAGAAGGTCAACACTGAGTGGAGGAAAGGGTGATTAGTCATCTTTGGAGAACATATTTCCCAAAGAGCTATAGTAAAATCTTTCTATTAAGAAACAGACATGACACACATCTTTTATGGGTAGCTAGTAGTCATAGATGAAAAGATAGACTTTTTAAAGGTTGGATTTCAACAAGACAATTTCAAATAAGATTTTAATTGATGATTATAATTTACAATACCAGTTTTGAAAAACATTTTAAATTAACCACCTAAGAAAACAACCTTTTGCTCATTTCTCATTATCTATCTATCTATCTATCTATCTATCTATCTATCTATCTATCTATCTATCTATCTATTTATCTATCTATCTATCTATCTAACTATAGAGAGACAGAGAGACAGAGACAGAGAGACAGAGAGACAGAGAGACAGAGACATTTTATGTTAACAAAGATCTTCTGTTCTTTGCAGATATACTGTTGCTACAATTAACTTTGGTGCTAAAATAGTGGGCTATGTGGACAGGTGGGCACAGGAAGACAAACTTCCCAAAGTTACTACTCAAGGAGATAGCTAGTAACATCCTGTATCACTCTAGAAATTCAAGTGAAAAAAAGAATTTATTGGGCTTTTTAAAAATGTGGAGAAAATCAGTTGGTTCCTATATGATAATATAAATATAAAACCAAAGAGAATTGGTTGTGTATAAATGTTGAGATCAGTGCATGGCCATTTATAGAATGATAATAACACATCAAAGTGTGCACTGTGAAGTACTTTGCTAAGTGAGCTCCTTGGTTCCACTTTACTAATTTGGTAAATGGTCTGCAGACCTTGGGTTGTTTTCAGGAACTTAAAAATAATTGATTTTGTGGGTTTTGATATTGATTTTTAATTTTAAATTCTTTGATAATGACATCTTAGTTATTTAAAATAAACTCTATAAATATTATGTTCCTTTTTAGATTATAGCATATATTTACAGTGTCTATAAATGAACATTTAATTTTCTGTGCTCTTCTGACTTACTAGTTAAAAGCTTCACCTCTGACACATGCATATCATTCGTGTTATATTTAAAGTATCACTTGTTAGTAATTCTTAGTCTTGTTTACGTATCATAAACATTTCCTCCTCTTTCAGTACTTTGACACCGTAATACATCCTATTATAACATTTCCTCATCTAATTTTAGTTTTAAAATAGAATTTTGAGGCTGGAGTGCTATTTCAAAGATATAAACATGCTTAAGATTCTACAACTGGCTTCTAATATTTATTTTCTAAAAATTGCATGATCAAGGGAATGCTTTTAAAAACGTAACTGTAAAAAGACTCCTTTCACTCAACTGATTGCACTTTCTTCCTCTCTTTCAGATACACAAGCATTGTTTAAAATAATATGGATGTCAGTATTAATGGGTTCCTTTTGTTTTATAGTTTATAGCATGTAATGGTAAAATCTATGAAGTGGGCTGAGTGTGGTGGCACATGTCTATAATCCCCATACTTTGGAGGTGGAGACACAGGGATTAGGAGTTCAAATTCGTTCAAGGCTACCAGGTGAGTTTGGTACATCCTGGGCTATATAGGACCATATAAACCCTATTAAAACAATCAAACAAAATCCCCATCAGCTTGTTTTTGTTTTATTATTTGTTTGCTTCTTTTTTGCTTTTGTTTTTGTTTTTTACACTAGAAATCTTAAGATATCATAGGTCACTCAATGATTCTGGCTATTTTGATATCAAGCTGCTTTGTTACCTTTTTTCAAAATAAATTTTTTTTATTCTTTGAGATTTTCATTCATCTTGTACTGTGATTCTTTCCCACTCCTGCATGCTTCCCAGACTCAAATCGCAGAAACCAAACAATTTCTAAATTTCCAACTTACTTTGCATTTAGTTTAATCTTAGATTTATGCAAATAAGATAAAATGAGAGGCTTCAAACTTTGACTCACTTGATACGGCCACACAGCTTTATATGTATTCATTTATCAAGGTAGAAAAAAAATGCAAGATTTGTCCCATTTAAACAAAATAATTATGTTTAGATTAATTTTCAACTTATTATTTTATGTAATTACAAAATTCAATTCATACTAAAACTTAATTCAATAGCTTATGTTTATCATTTCCTACATGATTTAAAATCATAGTGATGGCAACTACGTAAATACGCTGTGGTCTTCATTTTCTATGTTTTAACACAAGTTGTGGAACTTGTTTTATTAGAAAAATGACACTTTGGTTGAAACGAATGTGAACATTATGTAGGATATAAACCTATGTTAGTTAAATTACTTAAATTTAAAATTAACACTGAACTTTATCTTGGAACCTATCAGTCAAGTCTTTCTTTTTTTTTTCTCAGCAGATGGTCTTTATATTCTACCATTATTAAGAACATCAGAGAGTACTATTAATTGAAGCCATTATGTCTTGCAGCTACAAAATCAAGTATTTTACCTTGTGAATAGATAGGATGAATAGCACTTATCAGTTTTGGCTATGTAAATAAAGAGATATCTGAAATTAAACTATCTGTTGAATGTCATTGTTTAGGGCCGTTGTTCTTAGCCCTTAACATCTCTTTCCACAATTTTTCATAATTAATATTTATATAATCAACATAAAAACCTTGTTACTACTAAATCTCTTTGTACAGATGAAACATGTGAGACAAGTCAAGTACCATGAGTGACATTTGACATTTTCTTTTGAGCTTCTGTATCATTGGAGAAGAGAAGGTAGGCTGTTTATGAACATGTTTTATAATTAGTTCATATAGATGTCTTATCACATATTTTAAAACTATATACTTATCACTTAATTAAAACTATATTTTCTGAAAAAGTCATATTATATTAATAAAAGGCTAAGTTTCAAAAGCCTAAGTTGTCTTCAATGAGTAGTCTTTCTTCTTCAGATACGTACTGCCACTAGCTTCCATGTCTTGCTGATTGGTTCCCAACTCTTGATTCTTCACCATATATTCTGTTGCCTTTATCAAGGTGCCTTTCCCATATGAACAAAAAAAAAAAAACAATATTATTTAACCTTTACACACAGAGGGAGATGGCAGAAAAAAATAATACTACTGTAAAATTTTTACTGAGATAAACAATCTTAGTTTTTACCCAGTTGACTCTATAGAGACCTCCTGGGTATTGGAACCTGAATCTCTTAAGATCCTAGATTACTCATCTACTCATTGTTTTATCTTAGCAATTTCATTATAAATTTTGAACAAATAAAGTAGAATTAATAAGCCTTGCCACAGACTTCTGACTAGAGGTGAGTCCTACATGGCTTATAGTGGCTTGTAGTCTCACTAATTTCATTTAGCTTTCATCAAAACAGCCTGAATTTTTTTTTATATAAAGTTCTGGTCACATTTTAAAATGATGAATTAAAAGGTAATTTTCAACATTTTAAAAGCACAAAAAACATTTTTTTTTTAAACAGAGCATAGATGCTTCTTCAGGATCCTTCATAGTTGTAAACGAACTCATAGTGCAGACATATCTTCAAATGAATGATTTGTCACCTCTCTTATTGCCAGATAAGGCAGTGTTCTAATTAGTCACTGAAGATTATTCATCTTAGACTAATGCATGAAATATCTGAGAGGATTATTAAATTATGACCTCTTGTTTATACCTAGATATGGCTTCTAAATATTTTTAATGTTTCACTTCAAAAATACAAAGATAATGATAAAAGATGATTGCTCAAATATATATTATTTCTACTGCCCACCAGAGTATATTCTTGCATCCTAGTATGTAAAATGTGGCTATTTTATCTGGTTCAAAAGTTTATTCTTACTTTAATTCTACATGTTATATATCTGTATACTTCACAAATATTCTAAAATTTGTTTTTAATAATAATAAAATAAATAAAGATAATTTTGCATAAGGGTATACCAACTTGTTCATAATAATTCTGTAAACTGTATTAAGTGTTTGCTTTTTCATAATTGTAGATTTAGTTGAACACATCTTACTTTTATCATCATCTTATGAATCATGAAAAACCAAAGCTATATCAGTGAGTTCATATTCCTGGGGCTTTCACAGAACTCAAAAGTTGAGAAAATACTGTTTGTTATATTTTTGTTGATCTACCTTGCAACTATTGGGGGCAACATGATAATTGTGGTGACAATTATCTACAGCCCTGCACTGCTGGGCTCCCCCATGTACTTCTTCTTGATATTCCTGTCCTTCCTGGATGGATGCACTTCTTCTACTGTCACCCCCAAGATGATTTTAGACTTCTTCTACGAGAGGAAGACCATTTCTTTTGAATGTTGCATGACACAACTGTTTGCTGTCCACTTCTTCACTGGGATGGAGGTGATTGTTCTGTCTGCCATGGCCTATGACCGCTATGTGGCCATTTGCAAGCCACTTCACTACTCCTCCATCATGAACCGGAGGCTCTGTGGCAATCTTGTGATGTTGTCCTGGGCAGGAGGCTTTTTGCATTCTATCATACAAATTATATTCATGTTGCAACTGCCCTTTTGTGGACCCAATATCATTGATCATTACATGTGTGACTTGTTCCCATTATTGAAGCTTGCCTGCACTGACACACACATATTCGTCATTTTGGTGTTTGCCAACAGTGGGTCTATCTGCATCATTATCTTCTCTATTTTGCTTGTCTCCTATGGTGTCATCTTGTTCTCTCTGAGAGTCCACAGCTCTGAAGGGAAATATAAAGCTCTCTCCACCTGTGGATCCCACATTACTGTTGTGGTTTTGTTTTTTGTCCCATGCATATTAACATATGCACGACCTATATCCGCATTTTTCTTTGAGAAAAATGCTGTTGTGTTTACCACAGTTTTGACACCATTGCTCAATCCTATAGTTTACACTTTCAGGAATAAGGAAATGAAGAATGCCATCAGGAAAATGTGGAAGAAACTGATAGTTTCTGATAAATACTAAATTATTTCATACTATGCAGTGTAAACAGATTGGTAGCTAAGAGCACTCCATATTGTACAAAGAGAAGACATCAGCTGTGATTTCTATAATCCATGTCAGTAACCAGGCATTCCAGGGCCCTTTAACCTAGTATTGGTTCAATGGCGGTAACTTAATCACAGATGCAAAGAAAATAGTTACTCTTGACACAGGGACATAAAAGCTCATTAGAGAACTTTTGCCAAAGCAATAAATTAGTCCACAAGAGAGGAATATATACAATGTAGTCTTATGCATTTGTATGTAAGTGAAAAGCCACAAACAACATTCTCTCTTCATGTGTACAAACATATATATACTACCTACATGCCCATCTATTTATCCTCATAAAAACAAGAAGAAGCAAAGTATACACTTGCAAAAAAATGGAATGATAAAGAAGTCAATATCTACTTCCCAATTACTACATTATGTGGATAATATATCGAATGAAATGGCATCATTCTTTAGATGGTTATTCAATGTTTGAGGTGAGAAAACTTCTTTTATGTTTTTTTAAGTTTACTTTTTTAAATTTTTTTATTAATCATTCTATTCATTTACATCACAAATTATATCCCACTTCCTGGTTATCCCCTCCACTAACCCCCTCCCATCCCATGACATCCCATTTCCAGGTTACCCCTCCACCACCTCCCTGCCCTACATCTGACCTCCCCCTACCTTTTGCCTGTATAACTTCAGTTAATTTAGTCATTCTGGATTTCTGATGGCATTGAAGACCTATAGACTCATAGTCAGTCCTGGCTATTTACCTTGAAAGAAAAGATCTGAGTGGAGGGTTTTCAGCTGACATTCATTCTAAAGCCAAGAAAAAGCCAGGTTCAAAACTAAGTGTTCTAGTCAAGAGAGACGACAGAGGTTCTGGCTAGTCAACAAAACGATGGACTGGGTATTAAGACTATCTTGTACCTCACTGGTACAAATAGGAATAATTATGCTCTAATTGTATTCTGAGAGAAAAACTTTATTTTAACAGGAAGGGTAATATGTAGGAGGAGCTAAGGGGGAAGGAGCACCGAGAGGAAAAGATGTAGTAAGGAGAGGAGAAGATGAAGTAGATGAGAAGCTCGGTAATGAGAGAGAAAAAGAGAGAGAAAGAGAGAGAGGGGGCATGGAGGCAGAAGTTCACGTGTCTCCACTAGTCAAAGATAGTTTACATAGCTAGGTTGGGTATTAGGTTACACTTCTGATTGAGCATTACCATACTTATAAAGCCCTTGATTAACATTTAAAAAAATTATATAAAAGCCAAATGGAAAAGGGGGGCACGGGATAGGGGTTTTCTAGGGAGGGGAAATAAGGAAAGGGATTGGCACCTGAAATGTAAATAAAATATCCAATAAAAAATGATTTTTATTTAAAAAAAAAAGAGTGTACCTCCACCCACCTACACTCTCTGGCCCCATCACTCCAGCATCCCTATACTCTGTGGCACCAAAACTCCCCGGGACCAAGAGCCTCTCCTCTTGTTGCAGTCGAGCAAGGCCATTCTCGGCTACCTATGTATTTGGAGCCAAAGATCCCTTTTGGCACATTCCTTTATTGGTGATCTAGTCTCTGGGAGAACTGGGTGGTCAGGCCAGCCTATGTTATTCTTCCAATGGGGATGCATGCCCCCTCCACTCCTCCAGTCCTTCTGCCAGCTCCCCCACCAGGTTCCCTGAGTTCAATCTCATAGTTGGCTTTAAGCATCCACCTCTGCATTGGTCAGTTGCTGGCCGGATTTCTCAGGAGCTGCCACATTTGGTTCCTGTCCACAAGCATCTCTTGACTGTAGCAACAGGGTTGGATTGGTGTCTGCAGACATCATGTATCCTCAGATAGGTCCATTCCCCAGTTGTGCCTTCTTTCAGTCTCTGTTCCCTTTTTTGTCCCAGTTCTTCCTTTGGACAGAAACATTTTCGGGTTAAAAAAACTTTGAGATGGGTGGGTGACTCCAACCCTCATCCAGGGGCCATGCCCATCTACTGGAGGTGGTCTCTGCAGGTTCTATCTACCCTTTCTCTGTGCATTGCAGCTAAAGTCAATACCATTGGATCCTGGGAGCCTCATGTTTCTCTGGTGTCTGAGACCCACCAGTGCCTATCCCCAGTTCCTCACCCCCCCACCTATTTTTTTGAGATTGTAATATGAATACATTATTTTTCTTCTACCTTTTCCTCTTCAAACCTTTTCATATGCGACTCCTTATGACTTTTATATTCGTGGCTTTTTTTCATTAATTGTTCTTATTTGCATATACGTATATACATGTATATTCTGACCTATAACTGTCTCAGTCTACATAATGTTACCCATATGTATGTTTTCAGGGCTGAATATTTGGTATTTTATAACCAATGTGAGTGCTTTTTCCTGAAGAAGACTATTCACTGTCACCCAGGTATGTTGACACACACTGGTAGGATATGCTGAAGAGGCTGAGGTAGAAGGATCCTGAGACATCTCTTTTTTGAGATTACATATTTACTATGAAATGACTAGTTAGTACTATCACATGACAATACCAGTTCATGTGAAATAAAATCACAAGTGTTTAGTCTCATAAATCTAATGAAACATTATACATACATATGCATATATATGCATATTCTATCCATGGTTATGTTACATTATGTGAAGGTTTTCAAATTGAATTTTCAGGATAGCATGCTTTTCTTTTCAATAGTATTGGCAGGACAACTGAATTTTATTGGAAAAATTGCTAAGTACTCATATTATGTCTTTCCATAATTTTACATGACAAAGGCCAAAGTACAAGAGTCTGAAGATTCATAACATGGTATTGCATTCTCATTGGAATTTTATAAGAATTAAGATATGAATCCAACCAATATTTTGAGTAAAGTTTGAAGCTCACATGAGACAAAATGTGTAATAAAAGTTTGGTCATTTTAGGGTGATTTGTCCACCTAACCTCTGTGTTTGTCATCAGACTCAAAAAAGATACATCTTTTTGATGTCCTTGCTCTGAAAAATAAAGGAATTTTCCCCTCAAAGTTGTTCATTTGTCCCCAAGAATTAGCTTATCAAATGAATGTCTAATATCAGTAGGTTGACTGATTAACAAAGCTGTTAATCTACTGTTTGAAAGAAAACCATGAAATAAATTATTTTGACTACAGTATAGTATCCAAAACAGGTATTTTTTTTGTAGCCATTACAAGTTCAGAGCTAATGAAGATCCATTAATCAAATCATTGTGTTCAATGTGATGCAAAACAGCATTATTTTTTCTTCAGAAAAACATCTGAGGGACATCTTAAGTGGTCTGTAGAAACTGAGAAAGGCAGCCGACATTCATGTATTCCTTTCAACACCCATTGGCAAATTTCCTTTTTGATAAATATCAACAATTCATGTTTTCATATCTGTGTTTCAGATTAATTATAGCCTCAAATAACCTTAATTTAAGTTCCCAACAGAAAAGAAATATTTTTAAGTCAAGAAATACTGAAAAGTACTTCCCTGTTTTTATTTACACTAGTTTAAATAATAGCATTTGCAGATTCTCCTAAAGCTTTCAGCTTTCCATTTCAGTTTCCATGTTGAACATTTAAGCGTGGCAAGATTCATTAATATATTTTTAGTTCCAAGAAATTATAACCTTTATGCTCATATACAATTGTTGTTTTTTCACCTACTGTATTTATTTAAAGATTTTTTTCTTTGAGACCAGGTACCATTATATAAGCTTGCTGGCTTAGAACTTGCTGTGTAGAAAAAAACTGGTTTGAATACAGAGGGATCTAGGGTTTGCCTCTGCCATGTTGATCACTTGCTCCTCCATAGCTGGCAACACTCAATAAATGTTTGGAAATACATTGTTAGTATCAAATGTAAGAATGTGAATGTTTGTAGATCTCTGGAAGCAGGCAATTGAGAGATACTTTCCAAGTAAAAGAATACAACAGTTAGGAGATAATATTTTCTTAAATTATAAATCAGATAAAAATAGTGATGATTCCAGATCTTATGATGCTTCTATCTACCAAAATACTGTTATTTTTACCATAGCCTTGAATTATTTTCACATCCTCCTAATCTTTCTCATATGCTGATTATATTTTTATTTGTTTTTTGGCTAAAGTATTTCCCCTCATCCTCTAATTTTAATAAATATAAAACTTTTAAATATCACAGCATGAAGTAAAATAAATATACAAAATAAACAAAACTTGGAGTCTGCAAGATGGCTCAGTTGCTGCTTTACTTGTTGTAATTTGAGGGATTTTTATGTTCAGATACCTAACAGCCATTTAGACAGCCAGGAAAGAGAGGCCATGTCTGTAATCACAGTTCTGGGAAGATGGGACTTGATGATGCATGGAAACACTGGACAGTGAATCAAGCTGAATAGTTGAGGTCCATATTCATTATAACCTTCTGCCATGAAAATTATGGGGGAGAGATAGAGGAAGACACACTAATAATTACCTCTTGCCTCTGCATGCATTTGTGTGCACAAACACACATATAATGTTAAGGGACAGTTGACTCCATTTTTTTCTTTCTTTTTCTAGTTCTACTTAATGTTAGAATTTTTATTCCTATATTATTCAGTATTGTTCATGTATTCTTTTCTTTAATCATAGTTCCAGCTAAAGTCCATTTTTTAACTTGTTCTTTCTCTATAATCTTATCATTTACACATATTAAATTGCTTCCATTGGTCATACTATGTTCTGAGAACTAGATGATTGTAAGCTGACAACATGTGTTTTACCCATGATCATAAAATTAGCTAAGAAAATTCTGCTTTTGAAACCATTTGTTATCTACCTGAGGCTTGAGCTTAACTATCAAAAGGTTCCCCTCTTTTAGTCATGGGTGCTTCTCTCTCCTACAGTCTAGGAGACTGTGAGTATGGCCTGGCCATAAAATAATTTTTTTACCTTATGTCAGTTTTTGCTCTTGTTTATGACTCTATAACAATACAAGACTCAAGTCAATTAATTAATTTGATTTTATTATTTGTGTCAATGAGGTGAGGAAATAGAAGCAAACTATCTTTAATAATAAAATATCTAGAGTGACTGGTATGAAAATGAGAGATGTACATGACCTTATTGTTATGAAATATAATGCACCAAGGGGGTATCTGGTGGGCCACTGCCAAGGTGTTTCTTAAGAAATTATGCCACACAATTGATCTGACATAAATAAGATTTATTTGTGGGAAGGGAGAGGAGTGAGGGCATGGAGAAGAGATAGAGAAGGGGGACAGAGAAGGACAGAAAAGGGAAGAAAGAGACTTGGTAGAAACACATGAGAAAAGAGAGAGTTATCTGGAGTGGTGAGCAGTCCTTTTATAAGATACCAGTTCCTGGTGGCAGTAGGTAATGGTGGCAGGTGATGATGTAAGCCATTACTTGGTCCTTGAGAGTAACTTAAGGAAATCTCCTCTAAGCTAACATTCTTCTTCCTTTCTCTTAAATTAAAGATGAGAAATTAGGAAAGGGTGATGGTGGGGCAGGTGTAAGGTCGTTGTGTTCTTTAGACTACATCCTGCAGACTAGAGGTGATATCAACTTTTGGGACCATAAGAAAATTCAAATGCTGGCCAAATCGTGAGAGAGTTGGCTGTTTCACTCCTGCCCAGGATCTGTGAAAATTTCTGTACCTAGGAGAGGGCAGACCCAGTTGATACAGTCTTTAATGGAGCACCTGTGGGTCACCATTCTGGAGCTGTCATAGGCATAGATCTCAAGGAAACATCTGGATTGGGCAGGATACTAGAATACATATACATATTAGAGGCAGAAGATGATGTTAAGTAGGTTAAAAGTTATTTCTTAGGTGTACATTTGAAACTTTTAGGCTCTTGGTTATGGTAGTTGAGTGGAGGGCATTTCCAAAACCAGGGTTATGGGGGAGGAATCCCGCCCTCTGGAATAGTCAATAGATTTTTAGTATTTCACAGACTGTGAAAGAGTGGGTTCTTCCCTCTATCCAGAAGACTAGGTGTATATAGATTTAGCACAGTAAGAAACACTAAGTATATTCTAAGTATATACTTAAAATATAACCAAAGGAAGCTTAAATTCTTTTTTTTTTTTAAATCATTGAACTTGGAACGATGATAGTGGATCATATAACACTTTATCACAAGTAAACTAATAACTTATCAGAATTTTATTGATTAATAGTAAACCTCTGAATTTTTGAAGTCCTATTACAATAGTACAGCAAGGGGAAGAAATCCAAAGCATTTTTTTATTCCTTTTATACTCCTTAAATCATTTTTATCACCACTTAAGTATTCACTTCATTTGTCAACCTTAAAACAACTTCTTAGATGCTAAACACCTACTTAGATCCTCATTTCTTAAGATTTCCTATCCCCATGTCTTATATAATCTTTACATGTTTTCTGTCCAATTATTTACCATGAATGAGACACAGGTCATTGGGATCATTGAGATCATTGGGAACAGTCACTGCAAAGTGAGTTCTTCTAGATAAAAAATAGCAAAAAGTCATATCTGAAACCTGTTTATTTTTTAACATTAAGCCTGTGAGCAAGACAATCTTGTTTGCCCTTTTTCATAAGAAATCTGGTAGTTTTAACTAACTAATGAATTGACTAATGAGTTAACTTGGTGATGGAATACCTTGGGGTAAGGAACTAGTAGCCTGTTCTCTGTCTGTCAAGCTACCGTATGTTCTCTAGCTGGCAAGCTACAGTTACCTTAGCTGGCAATGTGATCAGAGACCTGAGAATGATAAATTATAATCTAAATATTATATATTAAATAAGATGACAGAGATTAGTCCATGGTTCATTACTTAGACCATTGTCTCAGGTCCCTGTGGCAATGTAGGCAGAGGCATTCTTTGGCCATCAGGCCCAGATAATGAGAGACTTTTTTTCTGTGGAGGAGGAAGATGGGAGAGATGATCTCACTTTGTCATCTCCAGGTGTCATCTGTATCTTCACAGCTTAGGTTGGGTCCTGTCAGTGGGCAAGGGATTGGGGCAGTGTCACCTTTTATTTGACATACCACAATCCAGGTGGAGTCCTTTGTTGTTGTGCCCATATCTTCTTGAGCATCTTGGAGAGACACTGTAAGGATTTGGAGGTCTTTGTCTGTCATAGTAAATTTAAATAATTAATACCATATTCAGCAGATCTCTGACAGGTTTAAGTACTAGTATCTACTAAGCATTATATGAGTTAAATAACCTTTGTTTTTAGTTACTTGCTCCTAACAGTACCCTGGAAACATAAAACAGGAGGCTAAATAAAGTTTAATCTTCTAATTAACTGTATCAGTTCTTCATATAACTTAAAATATATATCAGAATACATAAAATAATTTGATAATTTATAAGGTTATTGACTAATAATTTGTATTTACTAATTATAGTAGATTTTGTGAATCTAGAACTTTTGGTTCCATCTTTGTTAGGTTTAAGTCTTAAAAATCTCAGTTTTGAATTAAAACTCTCCTATTATCAAAAAAAAAAAAAAAAAAAAAACCTTTTTAATCTCTAAACATAGTCCATAAAGAGGCTGGGAACTTTTTGACCTTTATATGGTGCATAATTATAGAACATTAACAGCTTCCTGCTAGATTTAGTTTATAAAATATTTATAGCTTATAAAAATATAAAACTACATTATAATTCTATTAGTAAAAACAAGGCTAAACATATTTTAAGGAAGTTATTTTTAACCTTTTTAATGTTGTAAATCTCCAAAATTTGTAAAGAAGTTTAAAATCTTTCAGTTGTATTTTTGTAATATTAAAACAAAATGCCTTAAGAATGAAAATATAGGACAACAGAGTAAACAATTTATAAAGACAGGAAAGAAGTCATAGAAAAATCGAATCCCATATTAACAATGTCTTTAGAGACCTGCTTCCCCAGTCAGCTTATGTCACATGCTTCTGCTCTTAACCAACATGGTGGTAAAGTGTTGGGAGCCAACTCCTAGCTGCTATGATCTTTGCAGCTATCTTGGGCCATATATTTGAAGTTTGATACTTTTCCATCCTGACAAGAGACTTGGTTTTCTAGCATGATATTTTTGCAAGCAACCCACAACAGCTGAGCACAATCTGATAAACATCTTGTTTTTCTCAGACATATCCTTGACTTATTGTTTAGTACTCCTAGCTGCAAGGCACTTGTGGTTAAGTATCTCCAGCTGCACTCCTGTGCTTGTGTTTTTATACCTATAATTGCCTTTCAATAAATGAGACCTGATTAGACAACTGTCTTGTCTCCATTCTTTGCATCTCTTGCCCCTCCATCCCCACTTTCTCCTTTGCAAACACTGTTGACTGACCCGAAGGCCAGGTCAGTAAAGTCATTACTTGCCGTAACAGAGATGGCTTCCAGTCATGTTACTGCCCTTAACCAAGACCGAAATGCAGCTATGACTCTACCTTCCTCATCCCTTAGCAAAGATAATGACTAGCCATGAGTTGTTTATACTCTGGAATGGAATGTCACATGGTGTAAGATTATCTGAGCATCACTTTCAATTTCTAACCCCAAATTATGACTTTTAACATATCCAATAATTTGAGTCTATAATCCTGTTTTGGCCATGGACTTAAAAACATGCCTAGGTCTTAAAAGGGTGAACAATAAGTCATTTTCAAAGCTAGCAATAATGCAGAAAGGTATAAAATAGCAGTATAATAATATAAAACAACTTTAAAATTATCCATATTTAAAGAATATTAGAATTCCTATTGTATTAAACCCAGTAGCCAGAAAAACGAAAGGTAAATAGAGCCTAAGCTAGTGTCAGAAGAAACAATATTCATTCAAACATTCAAGACCAGTCAGGAACAAGCATTCAGTGGTCAAATTCTAACAAAGACATAAGTAGTTAGAAATACATTTCAAAATAATTTTGTTAATCTGAATAGACTTTTATCACCTTGAAATTTGATCATATAAAGAGTATTTTAAACCAGGATTAAATCACATATACAGTATGTGTGTGTCATCAAAATTCATACCAAATTTGAATGCGACATGTTACATTTTTAGTCTAAAAGAAGATACAATAATAAACAGTTCATTAAAACTAATAAGTTTTATATTTGTCGCTTTATACCATGTGGTCATCTTAAGACGGTGAAGTCACATGTGGACAACATGGCTGCTATTTAAAATGTTTGTTTTTTATTTAGTAGATCTATCTTTATATATAATATATAATATGATATATTATATAATTATTCTAAAACATAAATATAATGATAACATATAATATATACTATATATATATGTATTATATAATTACTCTAAAATATATAAATTTATAATTTAGAGATACTATTTTATTAAATGAAATTAACTCTAACTTTTCAAATCCTGCTTTTAATGATGGTTCTTAAATGCTTTAACCTCTCTTTTAGCCCACCACCCACCAGAGGTAGTGGAAAAGAAAGGATATGGGGGAAATGGATCTGTTTTAAAAGGTTCTTTGGAGCAACTCCCATCTGTGTTGTCTGGAAATAGACAGTTCAGTCACAGGCTGGCAGCAAGCAGCAGCTTGATTTACTCACAAATACTTCACAGATACACCAGCAGTCTAGTTCAGTGGAGTCAGGATAGCAAACAGATGCAGCAGAGATGGCACTACCTAGCAGAGATAGTCAGGCTTCTGCCTCTGCAGAGTCAGCAGGAGGGACTAGAGGGAACTCCAGAAGTTCTCAGCTGTGAAAACCTGAGATGCACAAGCTTTGCACAGTTAACTTTACAAGCAAGTAAGTCAAGCTCAAACTTGGTCACTGCCCATTGAGTCCTTATTATACTCTCTCCAAACACCACGTCTTCCGTAGGTCTCTACTCAGCATAAGTCTTGCCTTAGCACATTTGTCTGTCTCAGCTGACATCAAACTGCCAATCAGCTTGAATCCACAGAAGTGGTAAAACAATACAACACACCACCAGAAATTTTTTGCCGAGTTTCTCTTTATGGAGTCCTGAAAAAGTAACTCAAGTACACAGTATAAGGCAGACCAATATGTGCATGTGGTTAGCGGAGAATCCTTTGTCATGTGTCCTTTCATAAACTTGCTTTAGCAGAACATTCTTTCTCCAGTGTCTGCTACAGTGAAATGTTCCTTCACAAATCTGCCTTAGTCTTTCACCTGTGTCCATTTTAGGAAAGCACTCCTGCATGTGTTTGCCCCAGTAAAACACCATCCAACTGACTTTCCAAAGAACCCTTAACTTTCTACTTCAAATGAGAGGTACATCCAAATTATATTATAAGCACATATACACAGTTAAATCAGATTGCATACCCATAGAGTTGAATTTCAGTTATATGCATACACATATATGCCCTTCATAAAAGCTGAATAAAATCCAATACTGTTGCAGATTATACAGATTTTAACCCATAATCAATGAGCAAGTTATAATTACTTAGATAAGAGTTTACAGCATAATCTTAAGATGTTTTCTTTTGAGAGCAAAATTTAAAGAAATCAGTGATAAAAGATTTTTAAGAGTGGAGAAATAGAACTTTAAGTGCAGAACAGAGCATGTTTACATATAAGATATTTGCAAATCATTTGTCTGTGGTGGTGCGATCTGGAAATCAGGTATGCCAATTTGTAATAAAATGTGACTCTGTGAGACCACCCTGACAAATTTGCAATAACAACCAAAGGAACAGAAAGGGCAATTAGAGACACAACTACCCCGCTGGTCAGGCTGTTCCTGATAGCAGGGAGAAAGTTAGATTAAAAAAAAAAACAAAACAAAACAAAAAACAAAACTATTCAGAGAAAAACCACAGAATGCACTGATTAGTAACCAGCTGTGTCCTTCACAGTCTTAGGTAAACATAGCCCACCAGAGATAACTGAGTGAGTGTGGCCAACAGTAAGTTTAAAGGCTAAGCAAAGTGTCCAGTTAGGTTTAAACAAGTTTTGCTGTTGCTAAAGTCTGTCTTTGCTAAAGAATAAAAGGTGTGTGCTTCAGAAATTCGGAGTCCATCCTCCCACGAGAGTGAAGTGACCCCCACATGTCAGAATAACAATACCTCTTGCTGTTTGCATCAATCTCGGTCTCTGTGTCTCTGTGCACTGTGTGTCCTAGAGTTGCAGCTTTCTGGTCCAACAACTCCATGAAGGGAGAGCACACTCTTAGTGAAGACCAGCTGCAGGAGTGAGAGTGGGAAGGTTATGTGGGGCCACATGGGGAAGCTGAGAGCCAATGGCATGTGGAAGAATCCAACTCTAGCTAGACCTTAGAATCAAATTAACAAACAAATCATTCACATAACTCAGGCATGTTTAGATCTGTGACTTGGTTCAGAGCAGCTATCAGAAGGGACAGGTGTGTGTGTGTGTGTGTGTGTGTGTGTGTGTGTGTGTGTGTGTGTG
>JADRCG010000062.1:258821-290504 GCA_019844195.1 Rhabdomys dilectus
TCACCCACTAATTGTCTTCCAGCATTTGAATTCTACATCTGAACTGTTAAGGAAATTGACTTAGCTGATGCTCCTAACTGTTTGAGTTATGGTCTCTGTCTTAAAATGAGCTGAATCATAGAGATATGATTTTAAGTTTCAAAAATCGATTAGAAAGGAGATGGGAGGAAACAGAATTCAACTGTGTTGCAGAAATAGTAAGACCAGAAACTTTAATGAAATCAGCAAAGCAACACTGAGAAGAGAGAAAAGGGAATAGGAATCTGAAAAGTACTTACTTCCCTGACAGCCATATAAATTTGATTAGCTACACACAAAAATAAAATTTAAGTTGAAGGTAATAATTTTTGAAGAAAACATGATTGACTTATGGAATTTAACAAACATGGTAATTTAAAATAATATTTCAACTTCAACTTTATGGATAAAACAATATTTCAGTTGTTTGAAATACATTTCAACGCAACTGTATGAACAACTTTTCTATTTATTCCCTCTGATAGTTTTAAATATATATACTTTGCTTTTACAAAAACATTGTTATCTGTAGATAGACTGGTATAGCAGTGAGCTTTATTATTAAAATCAGTGGGAAGAAAATAGATGATACAGACAATGGTCACAAGTAGAGACATAGTCCAAGATCACTGCTCAAGGAAAGGACTCAATGATCCGTTTCTCCAGTGGTATGTCTTGAGCAAAACCAGAGACAGAACTTTAATAATCAGATCCATCACTCTTAGAGATAAGAAGAAAATGGATAGTTTTAGAATAAATAAATGTAAGTCCTTACAGGGAAATGTAGATTTCAAATCCAAGAGAATTTGGAGACCATAGAGGATTGACTTAGTACTATGACCATGTATGGTAAGCCTATAATAGTTTAAGCATGTTATGTTTGATGTCATACTATGTTAGTACATGAACTCCAATTTGATAATGTAGTGAATGATCTGAAAACACATATATCTCTTTTATTTTCAGACCTTTAAAGGAAAATTGATTTTGTGGTTTAATCTTGATGTTTTTTTATAAAAAAATTTGATAACAGCAACATATATTCAAAATATTTTCATTGTACACTATATAATATAGCTTCAATATCAAATGGATGCTTAATTTCCCCATTTTTCTTTTACCTAACATGCTATAAAAATGCTTCATAGCTGAAGTCTTAATATTATTAGTGTTGTATTTGTAGTGTCTTGTAAGGTTTGCAACAATTTTATTTATATATTATGCCTTCTATGAATATTTCAGGTAATTTTATTTTTAATGATTCTTTGCTTTATAAACTTCTATCTAGCTTATTAAGAAGGAAAGAGATTGATAATCACTAAATGTTAGTGTTACAAACCAATAAAATATTATATGGTATTATGATCTAATGTAATCTATTTTCATTTAATTCCTACAATGAAATTTTAAAAGAGTTTATTGGTATAGAAACTATAAACATGGTTACAATTTGAAGTTATATCTTATATTATTCTTGAAAGCATTGCTTAAATTTATATCAAGTTGTACTATATATATCAATTTTATATCAAATTGGTACTATTTTAAAAATTAATTTTAATTAAAAATTTTAATTAAATTTTCTAATACTTTGATCATATTTTCTCCTACTATAACTTCTTCTAACTGCTTCCCATTTCACTGTCTCTCAACTTTTTTCTTTCTCTCTAAACACTTACACACACACACACATACACACACACACACACACACACACACACACACACACACGGTGACATTGGTGACATTCATTTTTCACGTCAGCATATGTATGTGTTATTCTTAAAACAAACAATGCTAACATCAATACTCACACGTTCTTGTTGGTTGACAGTTGTGGAATATCGTGACTAAACTATGGATGTGACAGGTTGTGATGGCACATCTTGTAATCCTAGCACTTGGAGGTGGAAAAGCAATGATTGGGAGATTAAAGTCATCTTTGTTGAAATGGTTATTTGAAGTCCAGGTGGAGCTATATCAGACTTTTCCTGTACCTCATTAAAAAAACAAAACAAAAACAAAAAACCATCTGTTTGTGTTTATCGATCCAAAACCCTGAAGTTGGCAGTTCATCTCATGGAACAATTGTGAAATACGAACAGCATTTTTCAGAGAGTTTACATGAGCACATTTACTTTGTAGGGTTTTTGATTGAAGAAGTATGACAAACCAGAGCATTGTCACAGAGTTCATACTCCTGGGACTTTCACAGAACCCAAAAGTTGAGAAAATGCTATTTGTTTTGTTTTTCTTGGTCTACCTTGCAACTATTGGGGGAAACATCATAATTGTGGTAACAATTTTGTGCAGTCCTGCACTTTTCAGCTCTCCCATGTACTTCTTTTTGTCTTTTCTCTCCTTCTTGGATGCATGTGTTTCTTCTGTAATCACACCAAAGATGATTGTAGACTTCTTCTATGAGACAAAGACCATCTCCTTTGATTGTTGTATGATACAACTGTTTGCTGTTCACTTTTTCACAGGCGTGGAAGTGATTGTCCTCTCAGCCATGGCCTATGACCGCTATGTTGCTATTTGCAAGCCATTGCACTACTCTTCCATCATGACCCAGAGGCTCTGTGGCATCCTGGTGGGAGTAGCTTGGGCAGGAGGTTTCTTGCATTCTATCATACAAATTATCTTCACTTTGCAGCTGCCCTTCTGTGGACCCAATGTTATTGATCATTTTGTATGTGACTTGTTCCCATTGCTGAAGCTTGCCTGCACGGACACACACATTTTTGTCATTTTGGTGTTTGCCAATAGTGGGTCTATCTGCATCATAATCTTCTCTATTTTGCTTGTCTCCTATGGTGTTATCTTGTTCTCTCTGAGAACTCACAGTTCTGAAGGGAGGCGTAAAGCTCTCTCCACCTGTGGATCTCACATTATTGTTGTGCTTTTGTTCTTTGTCCCATGCATATTAATATATGCAAGGAATACTTCTGAATTCTCATTTGAGAAAAAAGTGTTTATATTTGATGATGTCCTGACACCAATGCTAAATCCTTTGGCTTATACTTTCAGGAATAAAGAAATGAAAAATGCCATCAAGAAAATGTGGAGGAGATTGTTTAATGTTTCTGAGAAGCATTAAATTATTTAATTTATGGGGCCAGAGAAAGGGTTATATTTGTAATAGATCTTGCTATATGTTCATGGAAACCTAAGCTTGGATTTTGATGTGTGTTTCCATTTTGATGTATATTTTTGATTGCAGTACAAGTAAGTAAAGTTTTAGATATCAATTTAATAGGAGCACCAACTTAAAAGTCTATGCTTCTAGCTTCTTATGATACCCTTTCCCATACCATCAGCTAAGCTCATTCTTTCCAAACCATACCCAGATTATCTGGAAATTGCTTTATTGTCTATTAGTTAGGCACTGCTCCTTCCATATATATCCTATAGGCTTCAGCGTCTGAAACATTGTGTAAGCATATCTCTGCATCACCTCATAGGCCCTCTGTCTTTCCTGCATCTCCTTATAGTGTTGCCATGTTGTCCAGCTCTCTCCAGAGCTCCCATAACCTTCCTGCTCCTAGATAATCTAACTGCTTAGCACTTCTTGGTAGGGGCTGCCGCTCTAGAAGCTGTAGGCTCTCTAAATAAATACCCAGAATCCCAACAACTCCTGTTCCCAATAAATAGAATAGAGAAATTGTTAGTGTCTGATTGTCACATATATTTAACAAATGTAAAAAGTTGTATTGTATAATTATATCAAGTAATTTTGTGTTGACACAAATATAAAATATATGTAGACATAATGTCCCTTCTGTATCTTGAATTTTTACACTTTGAAATTATGATGCTTCTGTGTACTTTCATTCCTAATATTTTCAAGAATAATTTTAATTTTTTTATATCCTATGGTATTTGAATAGATACAAAATGGATATGAATCAATAATTAAAAATGTAAAATACCAAATGGTTTGTTCTGTTCTGTTCTGGAAGGGTCTATTGTGCAACTTCAAGTTTTCTATCAAGATGTGGACTTGGTACTTAGTTCTTTTATATTAAGCATGTTTTTAAATCATCTCACAGATAAGATGAAAGGAATCCTTTGACATCTAGAGTCTACATTTTCAGTTTTTAAATTATGATTCAAGCTACAAGCTTTAATTTCACCACCTGATAGGCTTTTTGGGGGAAGATTGCTGTAAATTTCAGGCACACTTGAGCTTCAGAGAGAAGCAATTGTCAAAAAGATCAGAAGACATATGGATACTTAAGATGTATTTTCTTAAAGAGGAGACAAATCGTGCTAAAATCAGAAACAACTCATAGGTGGCCACTCTCATCACTCTTACTCAGTAGTGTGCTTCATGACTTCGTTAAGGCAATGCAGTATGACAAAAAAACGAGGTGGGTGTGGTGACATGTAGTCATGATAGTCGTCTTCACCTGATCTGCAACCACCTAGTAGACAAGCCTTCAGGGACACATGAGAAGAATTTTCATGATTATATTAGCAACAAGAAACATCAGTGAGGGCTCCTCTGGAATAATTTATTGATATATGAACATCCAGGAAAATAGAAGCTATTCTCTTGGTTTATGTCATGAATACTATACAAAGAAAGAAAGGTAACAAAGCATAGATAATCACTGATCTGATTCTAGATTATGAATACAATGTGATTAAACTGCTCAAACTCCTGATGTCATATTTACCAACCAGGATGGACTGTCCCATGGAACTGTGTAAGCCAACATACTTTTCCTTCATTAGGTTGCTGTGTTGGGAATTCTGTTGCCACAATGACTAACATAAGTGATTAAAAAAATAGTATATGGAATGAGGTTTTTGTTATAATAAACATAACAAAATTCAGATTTGTGGCCTTTACAACTGATTTGTGGCTTTAATGTCAAGAAGTTTGGTACATTAAGCTAGAAAAGCCCTAACATACCAGAGGCAGTATGGTGTTTCATGTGCTACTCTGGTAGGAGCTTAGAAAATAAGAATGCTGGAAAAAAATGGACAATGATTTTTTTTTTATCATGAGATTTCAGAATCAACACAGGACTCTACCAGAAAATATACAAGGGGTCACTTAGATGGTATTTGGCTGAAGAGTCTGGTTTCATTTTGCCTGTGTCCTGAGAACCTGGCTGAAGTTAAACGAAACCATTTAATTTATTTGGTGAGAAGACACTTCTGGACAACAGAATATTCAGTGTATGGACTGGCTCTTTTTCTTTTTTAAACTGTACTAAGCCAGAAAGTAAGCAAAATTATGGGTACATACACATATGCATATGAACAAAGTGGTTTTTATGGGGGAAAGAATTTTAGCAACTTAAGTTTAGAAGACAAGGTGTGTGTTGAAAAAAGTGCCTAATTATAAAGAAAATCACTATGGTTCACTGTAATAATAAAAGTAAGTATGATTCCAGGAAAAGACCCAACCAATCAAAGAATCCAACTTGTAAAATGTGACCTTATCCAAAAGGATAAAAACATTATCTGAGAATGAAGCAGAAGAAAAAGAAGAAAGAATTTATCTCCTTGGAAGAAACTCGTAGAAAATGGCTTCTTTGGGATTAATACACAGAAGACAACAAGACTGTATCAGAGTGTCAGGCTACATTGCCATCTCAAGCTAGAGGAAATGTTTGCAGTGATGTCTGTGTGAGATTCGTTTTGTAGGAATTAAAGATAAAAGATTGTGGAGGAGGGTTATAGAGCTGTTGCATCTTTTAGCCAAGACGTTTGAAGTTAAATCATGTATGTCATGGCTGGAGTCCCTATAAGGATTCACAGAAGGTGACTACTTGAAGCTATGAAGGGGAGGTCCAAGATGAAGTGGAGACCTAGGGGTACTGTAAATAACAACGTCATAGGACATTTTTTAGAGATCTGCCTTCAGAAACTGGAGCCACCTAATGAGAGAGGTTGTTTGTTATTGGCAACAGACATGAAGAGTGAGGGAACAAATGACACATCACATACTCCAGATACTAAAGCATATAGTTTACTCTGTTGAGCTCTAATTGTTATATACTGCTGGCACCTGGTGGAACCAGGTAATGGGACAGGTGATGAAGTAAGTTTTTGCTAGGTTCCTGGGAGGGACCTAGCAGAATCACCTGTAAGCTAATACCTGTAAGGAGAAAAATTAAACCAAGCTTTAATGGAAATTAGAAAAAGGGTGCTATAGTAGCATATGTAAGATCAATGTAAAGCCACCATTACAGAGGCTCTAGGACATTCAGTTCTCTTGAACAGAAGTATTACACCTAACTGAAGGGCATGAAAACAAGATTTGAAACACAGACACCCTTTATTTGGGAAAATCTAAAGTTGGAAAGTATAACAAGTTATAAGGTTTTATTAATATTAATTTTATCACTTCAGAAAAAAATGTCTTGGAGTCTTGTTTCACTGTTCCAGATAAATACAGAGGTTTTCAAATTAAGAAAGTGTTGGGATCCCTACAAAGAATTGCTGAGAAGCTACTGCTTAAAGATACATATGTAAAGCCTTAGCTGCAATAGAGACACCAGGGTGCTGAAAGTATCAGACTTGGGGATATAAGAGAAAAAAGTAGGGAGTAGAAACAAATCAGGAGGAAGATTGTTTTGAAATAGGTAGACGATCTAGAGACATGGGTCTACCAAGTAACCCCAGATCACAGTTATATTGTAAGTTCTAGATGGTAGAGTTTCCTACGGAACTAGGATTTGGAGTGCATTCTTCTTAATTTTGCTATTCCGTTCATTACTCTTGTTGTTCTCTTCTATAGATTTATCTTCACTGGCTAGTTTTCATAGTACAAGAAGGTTCTATGATTCAGTGTATGGATAGAGAAAAATTATGAAAGGTCTTAGACAGCAGTGAACTGTATATTGATATACTAAAGTGCCAGTAAATATATACTCACTAGTGTAACAGTTACATGAATGTTTTAGAGGCAACCAGACTTCTTCAAATTGGATTTGAGGAGATTTCTATACAAGAAAACAAATGGTAGCACTGGAAATTCATCAGGAATGTGGGGAACAGATTCAGTTCACAGAGGATGTGCATTACTGACACAATCATGCCATGTCAAGGATGCTAATGCCTCAAGCCCATGGAAAGCTTTCACTGAGTCAAGCTCAGAGGAAGCAGGCCTTCTTAATGTTCTATTATGGATATTTATGAATGACTAAACCTTACTTAAACCATTTAAATGCAGAACAGTCAACTACAGCTTCCTCTTCTAGCATGAGTACAACTGAGACTGCTCTCCTGCAGGGACCTCCAATGGAGATCAGTTACTCCACTTCTTCCTCTTTCCTGTTGTGTATACTGAACATGCTGTCCAGCTGCATCTCTATCAGAACAATGCAGCTTTTCAGTACATGTTGGTTATTCTTTTTCTCATTCCTTCAACCTAATTCATATCAATCCCAAATCTTGGAAGATACCAGCATAAAAGCTTTTGAAGAAGTTCAAGGGCCTAGGAGAGAAGGGAAGATTCTACTTCTTTTTGTCATAAGAAGATATGATGGCATCCTTTTATATATTTGTGTTTATACCCACTTCTGAGCCTATATAGAGTAGCTTCTCTTTGGAGTGTGTAGTGCTTAAATTCAAAGACCTATACATCTTACAAGTACAGAGTAAGTGATTGTTTAAGGCTAATCCCTAAATGGGTCAGCTATATTATCTCCTTCCTAGATCCAGGAAATATCTTGGAACAGAATCAAGGAATGTCATAAGAGCTTGAAGAAGATGAAGATTGCCATGAAACATTGTCTTCTCGATATGACATGATCATTGCAATAATGACAAAAAATCAAAACAATCCCCCTGCCAAAGCATTTGCTGATACTTGTACTGGACCTACAAAAATTCCATCATATGTATGGAGAGGGAGTCATAAATCCTAAGGTGTCACTGGGAAGCTATTGATAATTCAGATTTCCTGGTTAAGAAGCACCATTTTATTTAGGCTTGTAGCATCAGGAAAGTTGCCATGATCCAATGAATAATCCTCTATCCATATTCATAAAAGCAACTCTAAAGCCATTAAGTAAAAAACTAAAGACTCAATATCGAAGGAGGTATAGCTGGGAAGAAAGAGTCAGTCTAATTGGAACAGTGACAAGACAGTGCACTATGTAGTCATTGTGGTCATAGGATATTTTGTACATGTACATAGGTTTTTTGCTAAAAATACAAAAGTATTACTAGAGGAAATGGACATTTTATTAATATATTCCTGTTTAGATTTTTATGCATAATATGTTTCTTTAATGAACAGTCTTTGCTAGTGTTTTAGTGAAACAGTAAATATAATTTTTACAGGCTGATTGATAAATTCCTTGTAACAGAACTCAGTCCTTATCGTGCTTGGTGAGTATATGCAAGTCTTTTTACATAAACTATGCACAGTGACATTACAATTTACTTATAATAGTACAGTTTTCTAATCCTGAATGTGAAGGTATATGAAAATGTTTCATATAGAACCAGACCCCAAATTTTAAAAACTTTGGAAGAAAATTAAACTATTACAAACTCTCCAGTCAGTGAAAAACTCCATAAAATTATGCCTCAGATACTCTTAGCGTCAGAAATTGTCCAAACCCTAAGGGAGCTAAGAGTAACTCTCACAGGTAGATGACCTCTCAGGGAACACCCATTAAACTTCGCTTGTAGTTAGGGAGTGAATTTAGCTCCTTCATTTTTCGTTTATTATTAAATCATGTTGAATATGGCATGAAGGAAGCACTTGCGAATCCTCTATGTTTACTGTCAGAATTGGTCATCTCATTTGTGTTCTAAAGGAAGAGTTGACTGAAGCAGCATCTTAGTCACAATTACATGAACTTACCTCAAAAGAAAATAGGAGATGCTTGTCTTCAGGTTTTACACACAGTCAGAGCAAGGTGAGACTCATAAGGACCATTTTTTCATTTTTGGAGATATTTTTATGTTTGGACAAAACATTTTAAATTTGGATGCTGTGGTCGGGCTACTATGTGTTTAACGCAACAAACGACATTTCAGTTCATAATTCTGTTCCTGAAAATTCTTACTAACTGTGATGCTTGTACTCCTTACCTTTAATGAAGATTTTTATGGTCAAAGATTAGGCCACATAGAAGTGAATGAAATGTTATCCTAGGCAACCAGAAATTAGCACTTAAAAAAGAACTGTTCAAGTGCCTGAAAAGTAAGTTGTTACTGTACAAACTCCTTTCTTCCTTCATTTTTTCTTTTTTCCTTCACTCCCTCTGATCCTTCCTTCCCTTCCTTTGTTCCTTCTTACTTCATAGAGCATTTATTCACTTCCTTTTTATTTATTTGTTTAATTTTAATGAGATTGAAGTTATTTTTAACTTCAAATTGAAACCAAATAATATAGAGGGCACCATTTTTTTCTGCACTATAGCCAATAAAACTTTATTATTTTTTCCAAATACATACTCCATTATAAACTAGTTCAGTCACTATTATAATGCCTGGATTAAAAGTAGTATTCTTTGATGTTTGTAAAGAAAAATTATATAGAATCATGCCAGAAAAGTGCTGGTAAGCTCAATACAACATTAACAATGAATATCAAATGTTCTATTTCCACAACTGCATACTAACACATGGCACAGTAATGGGTATTGGTAAAGTCACCTGATTTAAATTTCCTTCATCCACTTAACTGTCTCCCAGTATTAGGATTCTACCTCTGAATTGTTTAGGAAACTAACGGGTTGATGCTATCTCTGGTCTGCTTGAGTGGTGGTAGATACGTTTTGGCCCCTCACTCAAGATGATATGAATCACTCAGATATCAAAGGAGAAGTTCCAAAAATTTCATTAGGAAGGATATGGATAGGAGGAAACAGAATTTGTCTGTATTAAAGAAATAGTAAGACAAGCAAATTAAGCCACTTAATGAAACCAACAGAGAAACACTGAGGTGAGAGAAAAGGGATTAGGAATCTTTCCCTGACATCTGTTTAATTTTATCAGTTCCACACTCAAAATACTTTTCAACTGGTAGATAATAATTTTAGATTAAAATATGATTGGCTTAGGGAATTTAGCATAAATGTCAAGTTAAAATAATACTTCAACATTAACTTATTCTGTTATTGCTAATAACAATGGAATTTAGCATAACGGGCAATTTAAAATATATTTTGACATCACTTATTTTGTTACTGGTAATAACAATATTTCACATGTTTAAAATATATTTAAAAGCAGCTGTATAGAGTAAGAACCTTTCTGTATATTCACTGTGATAGTTTTAAATATATTCTCACTTTGCATTCACAAAAGCATTCTGTTATCTGCAGATGGATTACGTGACCTTAGTGCTACAGTCAGTGGGAAGAAAATTGTAGGAAATAAAGATAACTGGGCACAAGGAGAGAGATTTCCCAAGATCACTGCTCAGGAAAATGGCTCAATGATTAGCTTCTACGTTTAGAGATGCTGAGCAAGACTAGGGACAGCTCTCTAAGTTCTCATTAGTTCTACATTAGAACTAATGTACGACTCTTAGGGACAAGAAGACCATGGATAATTTTAGAAGAAAATTAAATGTAAGCCCTTATATGAAGGTATAGACCTTAAATCCAAGAGTATTTGGATGCAGGAGAGGGCTGAATTAGCAATATAAGCATTTATGGATAGAACATACTAGTTTAAGCATGCTAAAATATATGATGTTGCTTTGGTAGCATATGAGTTCCACTTTTGATAATGTAAAGAATAATCTGAAAACACATATTTCATTTTTCAGAAGTTAAAGGGAAATTGATTTTTGTGGGTTTTAAAATTGATATTTATTATAAAATATTTTGATAATATTATCAATATCTGTATTCAAAATATTTTTACTTACACAATATATAATATAGCTACAATATCAATAAATGGACTCTTAATTTTTCCATGCATTTCTTACCTAACATACTATAAAAATGGTTCATAGTGGAAGTCTAAATATTATTAATATTTTATTATATTATGTAATTTTATTTTGTAACAATTTTATTTTTATATCATGTCTCTTATGGATAATTCAGGTACTTAACATTAATAATTCTTTGTTTTAGAAACCTCTATTAAATTTAATAACAAGAAAATAATTTGATAATCAGTAAATGTTAGTTTTATAAACTAGAAGAAAATATGATGTTGTGTCATATTCTAATGTAATCTATCTACATTTAATTCCTAGAATAAAATTTTAAAATGGGTTTACTGGTATACATATCATAAACATGGTTATAATTTGAAGTTATTTCTTATGTCTTCTAAGAACATTGCTTGAATAAATTTAATCAAATTTGTATAATTTTAAAAGTATCTATACATTTTGATCATGGTTGCCCCATTCCCATTCTTCCCAACTCTTTCCCACCTAGTACCTCTCAGTGTTTTTCTCTTTCTAAACACACACACACACACACACACACACACACACACACACACACACACCGAGTAACATTTCCTTTTTTTAATTTTTGAGTGTGCCAGTTTTTACATCAGCATATTTATGTTGTCATTGTTAAACTGTAGTGGTGTCAATAGATACTCTTACTTGTTTACAGTTTGTAGACTATCTTGAAAAAATTATGGATATGACAGGTTGCAGTGGCATATATAATAATTCTAACACTTAGATGTGGAGACATGATAATTAGAAGCTTAAAGTCATCTTTGTCTATGTGGTTATTTGGAATCCAGCTTGAGCTACATCAGACTTTGTTAACACTCCAAAATTAAAGAACCATCTATTTACTTTCCAAAACCTTGAAGTCTACCAGTTTACCTCATGGCACTTATATATTTCACATAAAGTTGTTTTTGGAATATTTTACAACAGAAGTGAGATAATGTTAAGTGAGTATTTTATTATCTACATAATATTTTGTCTATTTTATATTTATTATTTTTGCTGTATAGTTGAGTTTTTCATACATGTATACAGTAAGAAAATGATAATATAGAACTTCATATTTTTCCAACTTCCTCATTATCAAAAGCTCTACTTTATTTGGTTGCTTTTGAACCCACTAAGCTCAGTTAGTCCTGCTACTATCGGTATAGGTATTGTGCCATTCAACAGAAAACTGGAAACCTCCCAGTGGCTATATCCTTATTAATGAGTGAATTTTACCTCCCCACAACCAATCCACTGTAAAATGTCTGAAACCACAGAGGACAGTGATTTACATGTAAAACTTGTCATCTCCACGTGACACATTTTTCTTTTACTCACATATTTGTAACATCAAATATGTGTGTGTGCTTGTGTGCACACACACATATTGTGAATACATTTCAGTTGTGCATACAGAAAAGGACAACCTATAACATCTAATTATATCTACTTAGGAAAAGTGAATTTAAGGCCTAGAATATTTACATAAATGATTTATTAAAGAGTTTCATGTTGCAAGGGCAGCTAGGTTTTCAAGTGGATAAATTATGACTAGCATGTAAAGGACATTTTAATGTGAGCTTCATAGATGTTTTCAACTTGAAATTCTTCTTAATCTTTGCATATACAAATGTAAGTTACTTATTAATGTGTTTTATGGTAAATTCATAAACATTTCAAGCCATATGTCTAAGAATATCAAAAGTAATATCAAATTTTCATTCTATACATAATTGATAAATAATTAAATCTCAAGACAAGAAATTGTATTCAACTAATTATTTCTCCGTTTTCTGTGATTTTCAAAAACTTTCATTTGTAGGTCATTGGTTCATCAGTTACTGATCATTTTTGTTTAGCCCTTTGGCTATCAAGATACCTCACTCATACATCAACAAAATAATAGATTCTTTTATCAGTACAGAGGAGTAGAATGTGGAAACACTCGGAAGTTCTCATTGAGATAAAGTATTTCAAGCATCATCCTCTTCAATCTATGAAGTGAGCCCGTGTCCTTTGGTCTATATCTTCAAAAATCCCAGGTTAATCATATTCTGTTTGATCCTAACTGTAATTATAACTTTAGCACAAAACCCAGCAGTATGAACTTCTGCCACTTACTGTTGACAATAAAGTTGAGTATTGAACATTTTTTTGCATTATTTCATTTGTAGATGTCAATATTAAAAATATATCAACCAAAATTTTCTCATAATTACAGGTTTGTATGAACACATTTACCTTGTACCTTATAAGAATGGTGCTAAACCAGAGCATTGTCACAGAGTTCATACTCCTCGGACTTTCACAGAACCCAAAAGTTGAGAAAATGCTATTTGTTTTGTTTTTCTTGGTCTACCTTGCAACTATTGTGGGAAACATCATAATTGTGGTAACAATTTTGTGCAGTCCTGCACTTTTTGGCTCTCCCATGTACTTCTTTTTGTCTTTCCTCTCCTTCTTGGATGCATGTGTTTCTTCTGTAATCACACCCAAGATGACTGTAGACTTCTTCTATGAGACAAAGACCATCTCCTTTGAATGTTGTATGATACAATTGTTTGCTGTCCACTTTTTCACAGGGGTGGAAGTGATTGTCCTCTCAGCCATGGCCTATGACCGCTATGTTGCTATTTGCAAGCCCTTGCACTACTCTTCCATCATGACCCAGAGGCTCTGTGGCATCCTGGTGGGAGTAGCTTGGGCAGGAGGCTTCTTGCATTCTATCATACAAATTATCTTCACTTTGCAGCTGCCCTTCTGTGGACCCAATGTTATTGATCATTTTGTATGTGACTTGTTCCCATTGCTGAAGCTAGCCTGCACTAACACACACATTTTTGTCATTTTGGTGTTTGCCAACAGTGGGTCTATCTGCATCATAATCTTCTCTATTTTGCTTGTCTCCTATGGTGTTATCTTGTTCTCTCTGAGAACTCACAGTTCTGAAGGGAGGCGTAAAGCTCTCTCCACCTGTGGATCTCACATTATTGTTGTGCTTTTGTTCTTTGTACCATGCATATTAATATATGCACGAAATACTTCTGCATTCTCATTTGAGAAAAATGTGTTTATATTTGCTGATGTCCTGACACCATTACTAAATCCTATGGTATACACTTTCAGAAATAAGGAAATGAAGAATTCCATCATGAAAATGTGGAAGAGTTTGTTTAAAACTTCTGATAAACATTAAATTATTTAACTTACAGGGCTCAGGAAATGGCTCAATTTGTAATAGAACTTATTATGTGTGCATGCATGTCTGAACTTGGGTCTTGATGTGCATTTCTCAGTCCAGTACAAGTAAGACAGGTTTTGGACATCAATTTAATGGAAATACCAATTTAAGATTTCATACTTCCAGTTTCTTTACAAAACCTTTTCCCACAATAACATCTAGGCCCACTCTTCCCACTCTATAAACCTTGGTTTTCTGGAAGCCACACTCCTTTGCCTATCATTTAGGTATTGTTCTTTTCATATGTATTCTATACCCTTCATGATTTGAACCACACTGTAAACATAACTCTGCCTCACCCCATAGGTCTTCTGTTCTTTCTTGGATCTCCTCATAATGCTCACCATATTGCCCAGCTCCCTCTAGAACTCTTATGGGCTTCCTGCTCCTAAATAATCTAACTCCTTATCTATTCCTGGTAGGTCCCATCTCTAAAGAATTCGTAGACCTCCTAAATATACTGCCAGCTTTCTAACAACTCCTGCACTTGATGAGTAGGATACAGAAATTTTTAATGTCTGATGGTTCACCTTAGTTAATAAATGTTAGCAGATAGAAATACTAATCTTCTAAAATATCCAAACTATAATTCATGCCAAATAATTATTTTGTGTGAGCACACAAATGTAAAATTTACTTATGAAGACTATCTTTTGGAGATCAGTGGCCAGATACCCACCAACACCTACAGCCTGTGTGCCTCCCAAAACGTCTGCAGTAACCAAATATACAGGTAAAACCCTCACCCAGATACTCAAGCCAGCTGGGACAACTGTGAGGCACAACTGATGGGACCCAATCCCACAACATCCCCCCATTCCACACCTGACCCCCTGAGTTCCACCTTTATTCCTGTCTGCTTCCTACCTGCCAGATCAGTGGCCTGATACACGCCCACATTCTATAGCCCAAGAGGACCTGCAGTAACCAAAGACACAGAACCCAGCTGAAACAAAGGCTACTTGCCCTGCCAAGTTCCACCTTCCTTTTGGTCTACTTCTCCACCCAAATCAGTTCAGCAGGCCCCATACTTTCACACATACCATAGCCTGTTGCATCCCAGGAGGTCTGCAGTAACCAGGGACACAGTCTACCTGCCTCCCAGGAGATCTGTTGTAACCAGGGAGACAAGAGGCCTGCTCTTACCAGAGACACAAGAAACTAACCCTATTCAGAGACAGCATTGCCTTCCTCCAAGGAGGCCAGTTCTAGTCAGAGATTCCAAGCTGGTTAACACCAGAGATAACCAGATGGCTAGAGGCAAATACAATATCATATGCAACAGAACCAAATGCAATTTAACACCACCACAACCCAGTTTTCCCGCCACAGCAAGCACTAGATATCCCAACATGAATGAAAAGCAAGATAATGATCTAAAATCTCATCTCATGAACATGACAGAGATCTTTTAAGAGAATATAAAGAACTTCCTTAAAGAAATACAGGAAAACACAATCAAGCAGGTAAAAGAATTGAACAAAATGGTCCAAGAACAAAAAATGTAAATAGAAGCAATAAAGAAAATATAAAGCAAGGAACCCCCAGAGATGGACAACTTAGGAAAGAGATCAGGAGCTAAAGATACAAGCATAAACAACACAATACAAGAGATAGAAAAGAGAATCTCAGGCATAGGTACCAAAGAAAATATTGACACACTGGTCAAAGAAAATAAAAAGTGTAAAAAGCTCCTAACACAAAATATCCAGGAAACTAAAGACACAATCAAAAGATCAAACCTAAGAATAATAGGGATAGAAGAGAGTAAAGTATACCAGCTCAAATGACAAGAAAACATATTCAACAAAATCATAGAAGAAAACTCCCTAAACTTCAGAAAAGGATGGCCATAGATGTACAAAAAGTCTACTGAACACCAAATAGATTAGACCAGAAAAGAAAAATCCTACCATCACACAATAATCAAAACACTAATGCACAGAACAAAATATGACTATTAAAAAATGTAAGGGAAAAAGGCCAAGTAATATATGAAGGTAGAACTATCAGATTTATACCAAGCTGCTCAACAGAGACTCTAAAATCCAGAAGATCCTTGACAGATTTCATCCAGACCCGAAGAGAACACAAATATCAGTCCGGGATGCTATACCCAGCAAAATTCTCTATCACCACAGATGGAGAAACCAAGATATTCCATGACAAAACAAAATTTAAACAATATTGTCTACTAATCCAGCACAACAGATGAAACTGGAATGAAATCACCAGTACAAGGAGCATAAGTACAGGCAAGAAAACATAAGAAATTCAATATCTTACAACAAACACAAAAGAAGAGAATCACACATGTATAACAACTTCTCCAACAACAAACATAACAGGAAATAACAATCATCTCTTTTTAATATCTCTCAACATCAAAGGACTCAATTCACCCCCCCAAAAGACATAAGCTAACAGACTAGACACACAAGCAGAATCCAGCCTTTGCTGCATATAGTAATAAACCACAATGACAAAGACTTTTACAACCTCAGAGTAAAAGGCTAGACAAAAGTTTACCAAGCAAATAGTCTGAAGAAACAAGTGGGAACTGCCATTCTAATATCCAATAAAAATAGATTTTCAACCAAAAGTTATCAGACATGATGGGGAAGTTCTATGACAAGAACTTCAAGTCTCTCAAGAAAGAAATAGAAGACCTTAGAAAACTGAGAGGTCTCTCATGCTCATAAATTAGTAGGACTAACATAGTGAAAATGGCCATCCTACAAAAACAGTTTGTAGATTCAAAGCAATCCCCATTAAAATTCTAACACAATTCTTCCAAGACATGGAAAGAGAAAAATCTCAATTTTATATAGAAAAACAAAAATCCCAGGATAGCCAAAACAATTGTTAACAGTAGAAGAATTTCTGGGAGAGTCACCATTCCTGACTTTAAGCTATACTACAGAGTCATAGTGATAAAAACTGCGTGATATTGGTACAGAGACAGGTCGATCAACGGCATAGATTTAAAAGCACAGAAATAAACCTACACACTTATGGACACTTGATCTTTCACAAAGAAGTTCTTCTAGAAAGCACAAAAGACCTTGAAGGTGAGAGAGTCTCAGGACTCGATGGAAGTGACCTTAGATGAAATGCCCAGCAGTGCGGAGAAGAAACTCAAGGAGTCTACCTCCAGTAGATAGACAGAGCCTAAAGTGGAGAGAAGGGGTTGCCAACCCACAGTCAAAATTTCTGAACCAGAATTATTCCTGTGTAAAAGAACTACAGTGACAAAAATGGAGAGGAGACTGAGGAAGTGGCAGTCCAGTAAGCTGCCCAACTTGGGATCCATCTCATGGGGAGGCACGAAGGCCTGAGACTATTACTGATGCTATGGTGTACTTACAGACAGTACTCTCCTCTAAAAGGTCCAACCAGCATATGACTGAGATAGAAGCATATACTTACACCCAACCAATGGAAAGAAGCTGGCGAGCCTTATGGTTGAATTAGGGGAAGGATGGAAGAAGCTGACGAGGAAGGCGACCCCAGAGGAAGAGTAGCAGTCTCAACTAACCGGATTCCATGGTAGCTTCTAGAGACTGAGCTAGCACTTAGGCAGCATTTACAGGTGGTCTGAGGCCCACTGGATTCATATATAGCCGATGATTGCCTAGGGTAGACTTAGTGGGAAAAGATGTGGCTAATCCTGTAGAGACTTGAGGCCGCAGCAAGTGAAGAGGCCTAGTAGTAGGAGGTGGGTCTCAAAGTAACTTCTTTGAGACAGTGGGGAGGAGAAATGAGATGAAGAACCGTGGAAGGGGTGACTGGAAGATGGGGCAATGACTAGATTGTACATAAATAAAAATTAATGACAATAAATAACAAAAATCAAAAATAAAATCTAACAGCACAAAAAAAGGAAAAAATAAAAATGAAGCCAAACAAAATAAAAACCCTGTCTGATTATCAACAACAGCAACAACAACCAAACAAGAATTATTTCATGCTTCATTGTAATAATAGTAAGTATGATCCAATGACAAGACTGAACCAATCAAAGAATTCAAGGTGTGAGATGTGACATTATCCAAAGGATAAAAGTGTTAACTGAAAGTGAAGCAGAAGGGAAAGCAGAACCCGTTTATCCCCTTGGAAGCACCTGCTAGAAAATGGCTTCCCTGGGATTACTACACAGAAGACAAGGCTATAGTAAGAATGTTAGGTTACACTGACATCTCCAGCTGGAGGAAGAGTTGGCAGCAGTGTATTAGTGGGGTTGGTTTTGTAGGAATGAAAGATATAAGAATGTGGGAGAGGGTCACAGCAAATATGTCATTTTGCAGAGAAGCTGAAATTAAACCATATGTGTCATGGCTGTAATCCCTACGACTCTTCACAGAAGGTGACTACTTGGAGCTGTGAAGGGGATGTCCAAGATGTAGTGGAGACCTAAGGGTACTGTAAATGCCAAAGTCATAGGACACTCTCTAGTTACCTGCCTTCAGAGACTGGAACCAATACACGGGAGGGGTTGTTTGTTATTGGCAAAAGATGTGAAGAGTCAGGAAAGAGATGACACATTACATGCATCAAATGCTAGAGCACATGTTTTGCTCTGCTGAGTTCTCATTGTTCTTTAGTCCTGTCATTCCTATATTTGACATCAGACAATTTTTTGTAGAATGGGAATGTTTACTCTGTGTCACTTTGTGTATAAAATTTGTAAGTACATTTTAATTTCATAGAATCTCAAAGTAAGAGTCCTTTGAGCATTCATTTCTGTTGGCTGTTCATACTTGTCCATAGTTCCCACAGTGACATATTTGCTTCAGGAGGAAAAAATCATCAAATGTTATACTTATCTCAGGTCTTTCAGTGTTAAAATATGGGGCTGTCAGATACAATTTTCACACTCCTGCAATAGTAACACAGCAGTTTGTGGGATAACTAGTCCCTTTCAGATCTGATTAGAAACATTCTCAAATACATACACTTGATATAAAACCTTTGGTAAAAGTCTGTAGCTAGTGATCTCACAGATTTTAGGGAGAATTTTTGTTTGGTTGGTTGATTTTGTTTCTTTTTTATTTGTTTCTTTGGTTTTTTTTTGTTTTGTTTTGTTTTGTTTTTTATTGCTAAGTTGACATGATGTCCAATTGCCTCTTAAATAATCATTTTTTTTTCAGCATAAACTATTTAAACTTTCAGCTTCTTTTAGAATTTGACAGAGGTTAATGCAGAGAATTTTAGCTTTTGTAAATACTGAGGACAAGTAATAATAAGATATTAATAATAAAATATTAAGTAATAATAAGATATTAAGATGACTACTGCTCATATTTTAATGGGACAATAGTCCCTTCCAATACCAAGAAGTATCTCAAAATAGAATATAGAATATAATGTAAAACATGGAGAATACAGAAGTGTGTTATAATACATTGTCTGGTGGATATGTAATGGTCATTGAACCAAGAAATAACCATCAAGTTTGGATATCTGAATCCAAACAAAAACAAAAACAAACAATCAAAAAATAAAAAAACCCAAAACTAGCATTTGACCAGTACTGTCAACATTATATCATGACACTTCACTTTTTACTAAGGAGCTACAGACAGTTAAAGTTAGAGAGGGGGAGTATTTTCTTCAGGTATGTGGGTGTAGGTGTGAGTTCTTCATGGTTTAGTAATTAGCCACATATCTGTGCTCATATAGGCAACTCTTATTAAATTCAGTAGCTAAACAAAAAGACATGAATATAAGGAAGGGAGTGGTTGATAATAAGGGGATCTGGAAAATTCTGAAGAGAGGAAGAAATCATTATGAATAGTCAGTTTGATCATCGTACATTGTATACATGCATAAAATTGGAAAAACCAAATAAAAGATGAAAAGTATTCTTAGATAAAATAAACAATGTTCCTATGAATGTACATATTTCAGCTATTTATACATAGAATGCTTTTCTTAGCAAAGAAATGATAATGTTTTCAAAGTAATGTATATTTTCTTATATATTCATGAATAGACCTCATTGACAGGAACATTTTGTCTAATTTCTGCACAGATACTTCATTTCATCTACTGTGAAATAGTGTACAATTTTATTAAGATGATGGCATAAAAAAGCATTTATCTAATAGAACGCTCCCCAAATTAAATGAAAACACAGCATGGTTTTGGATAAACAAAGAAGCATTATAAATACACAATTAACTGAGAAAATATACAAATGTTGTGTTGGATTCTCATGGGATCAGAAATTTTACAAATCATGAGGGATCTAAGAATTAGTTTCACAGACTCATAATGTCTGGCAGAAACCTTTCTAAATTCCGGATGCAGTCTATACGGAATTTTGGATTCTTCAGTTTTATTTGGTTTGCAGCCCTGATGAACTGAGCACTCGAGTAGCAGAGGTAATAATATCCTTCACCCCCACTTCCAGAGCTGTTCTCCTGTTTCCTTTAGATGTGGAAGAACATGCTGAAAACAAACTGAAACTCTTGACTACCACTGAATAGACATTTGACCAAAGATAATGAAGGATGTGTGTCTTCAATTTTTTCCCACCATTGACACAAGGTGAGGCTTATAAAGCACATTATTTCACTTTCAGAGATGATATTTAAATTGTGGTAAAATGTAACACTTAATATAATCATGATCTATTCATTGTATAACTATTCTTGAGAGTGGTAAAAATCTTGGTGTTCATATTGCTTCCATTACAGAGATTGTGTGACTAATGCCAGTGGTTCTGAAGTGAGTAAAATGACACAAGGAGACAATAGCAAAACATTTCTCAATGAATGATGGTTCAAGTGATAACAGGGCTCAAATAAATGGTATTATAGTATAAACTTCCTCCCTTCCTTCCTTCCTTTCTTCCTTCCTCTCATTCTATTCTTTCTTCCTCCTCTCCAAGAAGGTTTTATCCATTTCATTTTGATTTTATTTCTCAAGTTTTATAATATTAAACATAGTTTAAATGTTTCATCTTCAAATGGGAACCAAACAACTCAAAAGTATGATACAATTTTTATTTTGATCTCTTCAAAAATCTTTCTTTTTCTAAATACATGTTAATTTATTTGTTCATATACTCATAAATATGACATTGACATTTAAATCTGGTATGATTTGATGTTGTTTAAAGAATGCAGATATTGAAATATGGTAATTAAAATGCTCTTATATATTTTATAGTTACTGATAGCAAATAAACAGGCTGTTTTCACAAGTACAGACTTAACACATAACACAGGAGAAGACACTAATGCTCAAAAAGTGTGACTTAAATCACAGAGTCAATTCTTCTGATTCAATCTTGTCCACTTTATTTCTACTAATCTTTAGTATCCAACTCAGACAGGTTGAGGAAAAACTAAGTATTTGAAACTCTGAAATGATTCAGTGCTAGTATCTCTCTTTGAATGTAAACTGAATCATCAAGACATCATTCATTATAGTGATGTGAGGAAAAGAGAAGAGTCCTTTTTTTTTTCATTTCAGAAACTCTATGACAAGACAAACTGAGATATTTAGGGAAATCTGAAGATCAACAATTGGGAGAGAAGAAAAGAAACTAATCTTAAGAGGATGTATTTCCCACAGGATCATAAAATGGCATCATTTTCTTAGCCATAAATACAAAAATAATAATCTTAGATTAAAAATATGATGGTTTTATGGAGTTTACTATACAGAACAATTTTAAGTGAAATTATAATTTACTGTTATTTGTAGGACATTATTTATTGTATGCAATATATTTTAAAGCAATTGCTTATATTGATACCATGCTCCTCTGTCTTCTGGAAACTTTATTGAATGTTATATCACAGTTAACAAAGACATCCTATATGTAGGTAAATTATTGGTATAAATAATTTTTCTGGTAAAATGAATGGGAAGGAATTAGTGGGCAATGCACATGGTAAAGGTAGCATCTTCCCAGTCATGACTTCTCAGGAGATGTTTCAGTGGTCACAATTTCTTTTGTTAGGACACCCTGATCAGGAATAGATCTATCATTTTAAATGCACGAGTGCTTGATCAAAGAAGGTCATAGAATATTTAAGGAGAAACATAAAGACAATGAGTTGGTTCCTGTATGAGGATACAAATTTGAAATCAAAGAGCATTGGAAGTGGCAAAATGTTGAGTTCATCATAAGACCATTCATGAAAAGATGATAACAGAATAAAATAGTCAATGTGAGGTATCTTCTTAAGTGATCTCATTGCTTCTACTTTTTGGTAACCTGTGAATGGTCTGCAAGTCACAAGCCGTTTTCAGAAATTTAAAGATAATTTGATTCTGTGGGTTTTAATCTTGGTGTTTAATTTTAAGTACTTTACTAAAAATAACAACAGGTCAATTACAAGTAAGTCTATAATTTTATGTTTATTTCTATGTTATAGAGTATATTTAAAACATTATAAATGAACTTTCAACTGTCTTCTGTTTAACAGAAAGTTAAAATATCTCACTGCTGATATACTCATATTACTAGCTTTACCTCTAGTGTCATATGATAGCAGTTTGTAATGGTCTTTTTTATATATCATACCCTTTATAGATGACTTAGATATTTCTTATTTTTCAATATTTTAGATACTACATTATATTCTGTTATAAATTTTCTTCATCTTATTTTATTTTCAGAACAAGTTTTGGGGTTGGAGTGCTACCTCAATATATTTAATATGCTTGGGGTCTGCCATTATTGTCTAAAGTGTGCTCTGAAAGCATTGCATACTGAAGAAGTGTCATTTTAATTGAATATATTTCAAAATGTGATCATAAAAAGATATTTTTTTCAGACTGATTCTACTCTTTATCTCAGTTTAGATGTATAGACATTGTTTAAGTATCATGGACCTCACTATTCACAAGTTCCTTTTGAAATATTGTTTGCAGAATATGATAATAAAAACTATGGATTTGGCTGGATGTACTAGCATAAGTTTTTATTTCCGGAATTTGGAGGTGAAGGCAGGAATGTATGAGTTCAACATCATACTAGAATACAAGGTGAGTTTGAGTCCAACCTGAGCTACATTAAATCTCGTCAAACCCACACTAAAACAAGAACCAACCACTTACCTTTCATGGACAATAAGGCCTGAGGTATTTTAGTCCATTATATTACAAAATATGTATTATACATAAAGATGTTTGTTGCCTACCATAAAATGTATTTTTATTTACTTTTTGAGAATTTAATATATGTAAACAATACATATAAACAATGTTTTTTCATCATATCATACTTCTCCACAACTCTCTCACAACAGAAAATAAAATAAGAAAATGTTTTCTATCTAATATTTATTTACTCTAAACTAGAAGTAAAATGAAATGAAACAGGATGTTCCAGAATATCACTGGCATAGATTGACTTGATAATACCACACTGATTCACTGAGCATGCATTGAACAAGATATTGAAGAACATTTTAAAATGTTTATCATATATATATATATATATATATGATTTTAGTTTCAAAATATTTAGGTTACTTTTTTAAAATTGTCCTTGTGCAAATAATTCAATTTAGGCTACATCTTGTATGTTTGGGTCAGTTATCTTCTACATTATATAAAATTATAACCCTTCTGATCATAAATGATTAGAATGTAGTCTCCATTGTGGATATTTTAATACAAATGTTGGAATTTGCTTTACTGTAAAAATAATTTTATTATTTTGTTTGATGTAACTGGGAAACTCAACTATAATATAGTAAATGTTAATATTTATGTTACATAGGTCTTGGTTTTCTTGGAACCCCCCAGTCATTTTGAATGAAGCTATCTGAAACAGAACTGTTAGTGTGTTTCAAGGCCTTTAAACACTAACATTGATTATTAAGAACATTAGGAAGTACTGTGCACTGAAGAAATCATGTCTTATTACAGCCTACAATACAAAGTATTCTACTTTGTAAATAAATGTAAAGAAAAGAACTTAGCAGTGTTAGCTACATAAAAGCAGGGATAAAATCTAAAATTAACTTTTCTGCTCTGTGTCATTCTGAGACAAATAGTTTTTAATATTTGACATCTCTTCCTACATTCCAGTTTCAATCACAATTTTTGTATTATTTTTAACAAAAGAAATTTGAAAATCTTTCCTAGTATATCATTTGCACAAATGAAACACAAGGTATATAGAATTTTGAGGAATCATAAAGTAGCTTGAGTCATGCCATTGAAAACTATGAGTGTTTAGATCTGAGTGCAATCTCAAGATATGGAAGCAATTTTTCTCTATTTTCTATTTTCAGTAATGTAAGAAATGCTGGATTTCATTCTGATGTCTCATTCATGGACCAGGACCTGTGATCTCCTTATTCATTGCAATTCTTCATTCTTCTTTATTTGGCTTTGAATGACAGCTGGTAAATTATGTAGTGACCATATTAGTCTCTCTTAAATAGTTTCTGCATTATCTGGTGAATATACTATTTGCTTTTACTAGTTTTCCTAGGGGATTTAGCTTATAAGAAGATGAAGACTTCATATTTTAGATGAGAAACTTCTTTGAGACTGTTATGAAAATGTTGTTTTAAGCTAAATATATCTGATGTCATAAAAATACAGGTTAATAATCTAAGTATCTATTCTTATTACATGACAGTCATTTAATAAAATCATAGTTTACTTCTCAGTACAAATACATTATTTTTAATTGTGAATTTATAATAATAAAAATAAATAATAATTTATAACAATATATGAATTTATACACTGTTACATATATTCACATACATATATGAGTACACTTAACACTATATATACATATACACTGCTAGATGCATATACATATGTATATATTCATTATATTAAATATATTATAATATATCAATATATTATATATTATAATATAATGAATACATACATTCATATATATTATAATATTAGATATATATATTCATATATATTATAATATCATATATAATATATTATACACACAAATATATATACTTATATATAAATGTATACACACACACACACACACACACACACAATGAATGCTAGTCAGGCAGTTTCTACCAACTGAGCTACAGTCCTATCCCCAACCCAGCAACTCAGTGAGTTTCATTTGGCTTGTTACCAGGAGTATGAGCACCTTAGCTGTGGTTAAACCACTGAAGAAAATGTCACTTCTCTTTCAGGAACCACTACATATATGCATACATGCACACATACATATGCATAAATGCATATATGTATATGTACATGAACATGTACATGTGTGTATGTGTGTATGTGTATATGAGTGTATACTTGTATATATGTAAATATTTACACATAAAATTTTTATTAAACTTTTATGCTGTTAATACATGAGAGAAGAGATATCTTTTAAAATATTTTTAATATAAATATAATTATGTAATTTCCCCTTTTCCTTTTCTCATTTCAGTTCTTCACATACAGTCCTTTGTTTGGTTTTAAATTCATTAACTTTATTTATTTAATTTTTGTTTTTACTAACACAAACACATCCCTAAATATACAAATATAACTTGATCAGCCTATATAATATTATTTGTATGTATATGATTTCAGGCTTGCTATTAATTAATTGGAGGCTCCTTCACTGGGAATGATTATTTTTTTTCCTATTTTCAGCATTGTTTATGTGTTGATAGTTTTTGTGTAGGGTTGAAGCCCATGATACATATTCCTTCTCAGTTAGCATGTCTATCAGCATCATCCTTGTTCAGGTCTTGTTTTGTCAGCTATGTTGATGAGACATCTTGTGTGTAGCTTCTAAGATATTACTTGGATATAAGTTTGACAGAAAACTTTCAGTTTTATAAAATCTTAAAATCTTTCGGCTTCTTAGGCCTACTCAACAAGAGAGAAATCATGCCAGGTACCAGAACTAAGCCAACTGCTTAGGGCTATTAGTAAATTAATGGATCTTGGAGGAGAATCTACAACCAACACTCTCCTAACTACCTTCTTAATATTTGTTCTTATATCTATAGATAAGCATAGGTTTAATCTCTCATTAAATAATGTCACCCTGCAATAAAGACTTTTGCAGAAAACCAGAGATATCCTGTGAATCTGACATTATCTAGAGAAAATTAATTGGAGAGCTGGAATATTTACCTAGATGGTTCATAAAGGTTCCTGTGGGTAAAACATTCAGCATTAAAAATGAATCATTTTTTCCAAGATATGTACTGATAATTACTATGAGTAATATTTTGGTATGTTCAAGTTTAAACTTTTTGGAGAATTGTCAGGTAAGCTTTTAAAAACATGTTTTACAGAAAGTTTATGTAAGTTGCAAACCATACATTTCACTGTATTACATGTTCTGAGAAAGGTTGTATCATGTAAATAATTGGAAAATAATTGAGTCTCAAGGGTTTAAATTATATTCAACAAGTATATTTTCTTCATTATCTATGTGTTGCTACTAGTTTTTCAACACTACTTCCGATTCTTGTTTTCTCTCTTACCTTTATCAAGATGCTTCATTAATATATGAACCACATAATAAGATTCTTTAAACTTTATGGAGAGTGGGAGGTAGAAACTATTTTGAAGTTCTCACTGAAAAAAATAAATCTCCAATACCATGCTGCTGAGACATTCCATGGAGATTTCATGTGTATTCAAGTCAATAGCTCCAATAACCCAAGGTTAATTGTCTTTTTCTTAAAACTTCATCCTGTTAAGTTGTAACTTTAGTTAATAAAATAAAGTCAATGACTTTGCCTCACACTGTTGACTAGGAAGCTGAGTCCTAATAGCAGTTATTTTTGTTTGTTTTCATTGCTGTTTTTACAATAATTTCATTTGATTGTCATGGAAAAATAATTTAAAAATTCTGCTCACATTTAAAAGGGCTGAATTAAATATGAATTTTCAACACATTCAATGGATAAGTCATGAAAAGTACTGAGTATTTATCATAGAGTTCTTTGCTCCAGGATGAATAGATTAGTTCATTTCAAGTGCCATTATGATTTGTGCATTTAAACAATTTTATCATCTAGCCAGGATTTTCACATGCACCCAAAGTACATTTTGCTTCTTTAAATAGAGGTAGTATGCCAATTACTTATCACAAACTACTTATAATGAAGTTGGCAAACATGACTAGTAATCTTGACTTTTTGCCAATATCTAGAATATGATTTCATAATGCCTTTGTGATTATTCAATCCAAAAATTCTGTATAGATTGATAAAAGCTGATCATTCAAAGAAAAACCATTTCTCTTCTATACATAGAGAGTTGTTTAAATAACCAGTATTCAAAATGTAGCTGTTTAAAAAACATTTTTACCTTTAACATAATTCTACAGAATATAGAATCTATAATATTCTGTCCTCAACTCAATTATAGTAAAAAGGCCTTTTTCTCATTACTGCAGATTTTTATGAACATATTTTTATGAACATAGTTATGAACATTTACTGTCTTCTTGAGAACTATGCAAAACCAGACCTTTGTCAATGAGTTCATACTTTTGGGGCTTTCCCAGAACCCAAAAGTTGAGAAAGTACTATTTGTTGTATTTTTATTGGTCTACATTGCAACTATTGGGGGCAACATGATAATTGTGGTGACCATCATCTACAGCCCTGCACTGCTGGGCTCCCCCATGTACTTCTTCTTGATATTCCTGTCCTTCCTGGATGCATGCACTTCTTCTACTGTCACCCCCAAGATGATTGTAGACTTCTTCTACGAGAGGAAGACCATCTCCTTTGGGTGTTGCATGACACAACTGTTTACTAGCCACTTCTTTGCAGGAGTTGAGGTGATTATCTTGACATCTATGGCCTATGACCGCTATGTGGCCATTTGCAAACCTCTTCACTACTCTTCCATCATGACCCGGAGGCTCTGTGGTACTCTTGTAGGGGTGGCATGGACAGGAGGATTCTTACATTCTATCACACAAATTATCTTCACATTGCAGCTACCCTTCTGTGGGCCCAATTTTATTGATCATTTCATATGTGACTTGTTCCCATTACTGCAGCTTGCCTGCACTGACACACACATTTTTGTCATTTTGGTGTTTGCTAACAGTGGGTCTTTCTGCATTATTATCTTCTCCTTGTTGATTGTCTCCTATGGTGTCATCCTCTTCTCTCTAAGAGGTCACAGCTCAGAAGGACGAAGGAAAGCTCTCTCAACCTGTGGATCCCACATTACTGTTATGATTTTATTCTTTGTTCCATGCATGCTAATATATGCTCGACCTTCATCTGCCTTTTCCTTTGAGAAAAACACACTTATATTTGCCTCTGTACTGACACCATTGTTCAATCCTATAGTTTACACTTTCAGAAATAAAGAAATGAAGAATGCCATCAGGAAAATGTGTAGGAAATTGATAGTGGATTCTGATAAATTTTAAAATACTACTTTTCATGTTGAGATAGATCAGTGTGTAAGAAACCTTTCTATACAAACATTTGATTCTTAGCCCAGGAACCCATGCAGAAGCCAGGCAGTGGGAAGAATAACATGCCTAAACAAAATCAACACAGAAAACAGAACAGCTGAGCAACAGCTGTTAGGAGAATCTCAGCAAATTCTTAGAGTAGTTAGTGTGAATAAGAGCAAATGAGTGTCTTCATTTCCTGGTTGAAAGTTGAATGTTATTTTCTTATTGTTATATCATCTCTAGAGTTCACAATTAGACATTGGGAATTAAAGTATAAAAATAATCTTTGATTTCAATGTAATTGAACTATACAAACTATACTATAAAAATTATACTATACAAGCAGGAGGTCCTGTATCCAAGCACCCATGTCTGAAACCATATGTGAAGCCAGGTACAGTAGGGAACCTTTAATCTTTACTAATTAAGAGGAAATAGGTGGATTTCAATGGCTCAGAGAATGGCTCATCTAGTAGATAAACATTGTTCAAGGGATAACTTGTCCCAAGGAAATTAGGTATAGGGCTATAGATTAATATAAACCCTTCCCTTCCTCTATATTCATATGCACAGGCATAAAACCTTCTACAAATGTGTACAAACATGTTTATGCTATCCACACATAGACACAGAGACACAAACACAAACAAAAACAAAAAAGTACACTTGGAAAATAACATAAAAAATTAAGAAGTCACTATTTAGTTAAATAAACGCAGTGATTACTCATTATACAGAAAGGAATGACATTTAATAAAAATATACCAATTGACTAATAAATATTATCACATGAAAATTAAAGCCTGTACATTTTTATGTTCATATAAATCTCATGTTATATTAGAAGAGGCTCAAGTATTAAAATGACAGCTCTTAACCCTCTTTTATTTTTAAAATGGTTGAAGGGATGAGAGAGAGGGCTCACAAATTAAGAATACTTGCTGTTATCCCATGGGACCTGGATTCAATTTTCAGCACCTATATGGCGGGTTTAAACCATTTGAACTCCAGTTTCAGGGGATCTATCATTCTCTTCTTGCTTCCAAAGGCAGCAGTCATCCATGTGGTACACAAGCACACATGCAAGTAAAACAGCCATATATATTTTAAAAATGGCTGCCAATTTTAGATGTACAATTGACCTTAGAAAAGTACTGACATAATTTTAAGGAAAAAAGATTTCTAAGGGACACAGAAAGACATTGAAACCTATAAGTGCAGAAAGATGTTGACAAATGGAACCCAAATTTTATGCCTCTGTCATTTGACTTTATCTTTAATGTGGATTCACTCATTTCTGGGAGAAATTTTGAGTTAGTTCTTGAATTTCATGACAAAGTATTACAAGATGAGCCAGAATTCTTTTGAGGTGATTGACTACCCCAATCTAATGAGCCCTGTGACACAGTTCAGTAGGACAATACTCATAAGCACCTTCTGATCAGCCTAACCAATGACAGGTGTCTGGGACATGCTGATAGAATTAGTCCTCCTGATAGGAATAGGACTAATATATTATATTATGCTAAGCTTTTGTCTGCAAGCATAACTATGTTTGTTTCTCCTCAATTTTAGATGACAAGGCAAATATAAAGAGCCTGCAAAAGATACCTGAGGTTGTATGATTTCACATTGGAATGTTAATAAAGAATTGGTACTAAGGTTACAACCTTATCTTGACAACCTGTCTAAAGCATAGATGTGCTAAGGAGATTTGTCCAACTCTCTGTGTCTGTCATAACTTGTTGATGACCCCTCCCTACACACAGATGTTTCTGATGCTAAGTTGCTCATTTGTCCCTAAGAATTAGCTTGAAACATGGAACTCTAACATATGTTGCCCAATAGCTTTGTCAAACTGTGAATCTAATGTTTGGAAAGAAGTTATTTAATAAAATGTTATTCTGACTACTATGTAATAACCAAAACCAGATTTATTTGTGTTCCATTACATTGAATTAAAATATTATTTTTAGTACTTTAATACTCAGTGTCTAATTGTGAACTCTAGATAAAGATGATATAAAAGTTAGAAAATGAAATTCGATTTTCAACCAAGAAATGAAGACACACATTTGCTTTTATTCACATTAACTATGATACAAATTTGCTGAGATTCTCCTAACAGCTGTTTCTAAGCTTTTTGTTTCATTGTTGTGTTGATTTTGTTTAGGCACATTAAAATTTATTAAAATATTTTAGTTTTGGGGCACTATAAATTATATAGATACATTGTTCATTTATTTTAGCAATTGTAGTAGTTTTCTTAAAAATCCTATTTGTTTTTGTTAGTTTTGTTATTGTTGTTTATTGTTTTGAGGGAGGGTCTGAACTATGTAGCTCTAGTTGGTCTCCAACTCTTAGATATCTGCCAGCCTTGGCCACTGCAGTGCAGAGACTGGAAGTGTACCTCACCATAACTGGCCATAGTTGAATACTTTTTGTAAATATATTGTTAGTAGTGAAAGAGATAAAGAAAATGTGTGTTGATATCTGGAAGCAGGTAATAGAGAACTACTTTTCAATTTGAAGATTGAAATTATTGCAAAAATATTTCTAAAATTATAAATGAGGTGAAACACTGATATGCTTAAAATCTTTTATTAATCTTTCTCCTCAAAAGAATTTTATTTTCATTGCGGGTTTTAAATTATTCTCACAACCTCATACCCTCCATCCCCCTCCAACTATTCTTTCATCTGTTTCTTGGTTACAAAGTCATGATTTTCTTTTCCTTTTCTTATAACTTCATATAACTTATAATCATATAACTTCAGTAAATATAAGAACTGTAAAAGTCATATCACTAACTTTAGTAAATATGCAAAGTAAACTAAGATTTTGTAGCTCAGTTATTGTAATGTTTGGAAATCTGAGTTTAGAAGTATAACACCAATTAAAAGAAGAGAAATGGTGCAGATGCTCCAAATCCTACTTTTGGGGAGGTTTCATTCAAGAATGACTTAACTGGCCAGTGAGTCGAAACAAATGGTTGAGTAAAGATGTTCAGTAAAGATCCTGCAACAATAATTATGGCTGTGATAGGTAAAACAAGACTTGCCAGTGTTGACTGCTTGCCTCTATGTGCATGATTATGTACACACAAACACACACACACAC
>JADRCG010000062.1:290514-347909 GCA_019844195.1 Rhabdomys dilectus
CTCTCTCTCTCATACATTTATCATAAGGATATCTCATTAATATGCACACTCAAACAATTAATTATGTGTGATTGTGTCAATGATAAGAAGAAATTAGAGCAAATCATCTTTAATAATAAACATTAGATTAAAAGAAAAAATGAGAGATGTGAGTGTGCATAAAATGAGAAAAAGTAAATCAAGTTTTAATGGAAATCAGAAGAAAGGCACTGAAATACAAAGGTGTTTTAATGCTAAACCATTGGTAACTTGGGCAATAAGAAGGATTTCTCTTGTCTGAAAGCTATTGAGACAATATTCTATTTGAAATTTAGAACTTTTACCTGGGAAAAATTTTGAAGGTTTAAAACTGTGAGCCAGGCTAGGCAGTGGTGGTGCATACCTTTAATCCCAGCACTTGAGAGGCAGAGAAAGGTGGATTTCTGAATTAGAGGCCAGCCTGGTCTACAGAGTTCCAGGACAGCCAGGACTACACAGAAAAATCTTGTCTCAAAAAACAAAAAAACCAAAAAAAAAAAAAAAAAAAAAAACCAAAACAAACAAACAAACAAAAAAAGAACCATAAAAACAAAAAGCCGTGAGCCAGAAGAGATGGATAACATCATGAAAACTGTATCTTCCACACACAATAGAACTGGCACATATATGAACACACAGAGACTGTGTCAGCATGGACAGGGCTTGTGCAGCTTCAAGCCATATAGGGTCCTAGAAGTGAGAGGAACAAATGGACATCAGTTCCCATTCTTAATCAAGATGCTATCTCCCACTGATGTTTGCTTGCAAAGGAAAAATTAGATTTTCCCAATAGAGTCTCACAGGGTATAGTAACTACACCCAATACCCAGTAGTAGCTGGCCAATACAAAAGGAACTCAAGGGAATTTTTTGTAGAGTACTTGTCACATATTGCTATGTTGGGTAATTTTTTGTTTTACTGTATTGTAGAAAATATTTAATCCCATTCTGGGGTTTCTATCCTGACTTTGACTTTTGAAAACACACAACCTTATTATTTACAATAAGCCTTAATCAGCACTAGAGCTGGGTATATATCTACCCTCTATGCTGCTAAAATCTATTTCCTATTCATAACCCCAAGTAACTACTTACTATGTTTCATCTAGACTACTCTTAACTCCAATTGGCCAGCCCTCATGGTTCTGCTTCCTTGACTTTTAACCCATGGAGTCTCTCTCTTCTCTTCACCTTCTTTTCTATCTACACATGGTATCCTACAAATCCAAGCCAGGGAACACCAAGCCCTGCCTATCTCAATTCTGCCTAACTATAGCCTGTAGGCATCTTTATTCAACAATCAGAAATAACTTTGGGGCAAGGTCATTTAACCTCACTTGGGTCTACCAAACTTTCTCATCTCTGGAGCAAACGGGCCTTTGAGGCATGCACTTAGTATTACAATACATAGTAACAGATCAAAACTCAACATTACTGTTCTTTTATTTATATATATTATGATTTCTGTCTTTGTGCATTTTTATGGATTGTACGTGTGTGTGTGTGTGTGTGTGTGTGTGTGTGTGTGTGTGCGCGCGCGATCACATGCCTTTTTGTCTGCCTATTTGTTTTCTAAAGAGAGAAGGAAGGAAGATGTAATGGAGTTATGTGGGTGGGGAGGTGGGAAGGACTGGTAGGAGTCAGGGAACAAAAACTTATGATTAGAATATATTGGATGGATACATTATTTTCAATAAAAATTTATTCATAAAATATAAATATATTCCTCATATCTGTCATAATGCATCTTAATAGCATTATTTATATGTTATTTCACTCTGTAATCCTAAAGATAGAGTTAATATAGAATTAAACACAGCAGAGCAATGAATATAAATATATTCAGAATACTTGAAACTGAGGGTTAGGGACAGAGATATTGTGAGGATCAAACAGTGACAACAATTTAACAAATGTCAGCTGATATAAGACATAATTCATTTCAAGGGATTGTCCTGTGTTAGGACAAAGAGCAAATTTTAATATATAATAAAAATAATCCTGTATCTTGAACTTATTAACTTTAGAAGTCATGGAATTTCTGGATATAATAATTCACAAATTATAAAGTGAATAAGAATAAATATTTTAATTAGTATAATACAACAAAATAGTAGGTTGTCGCTACCCACGTCCGACCCACGGAATAAGGCACCGGCAACTTTGATCTTCTTCAAACGGTTTATTCAGCTATCCCTATACAGCAATCTTCTTCCTCCCCTCCCTCTGCTCCTGCAGCCCCTTATAAGCATTGCCTTAAACCTATCAGCAGCTGCCACGATGTCACTACTAATTGGTGACACTCAATGACGTGAGATAAGGTGATCGGGTAACCACATCTGTCAGTGCAGGCTTGCCATATATGGTCTCAAGCAATGCCTATGTCAAGCGCCATCTTGTAATGGCGAGAGTGGAGCCGCTTCCCACAGCTCCCCCTTTTTTGTTTTATGCAAGCAGAAGGACATAGAGGTCTGACCCCCTGTATTTGATAGGAGATTGTCAACCCCATTTTCACCACCTGCAGTATACAGTATGGTTATCATGGGTGACCCAACCCGATGCCATTTTCCAGGGGACAGGAACTAGGGCAAAACCTATATGCAGTCAGACATATGTCCGAGGGTGTACAGTGCCCTCTGTGGTGCTACGCCCTACATTCTGCTGTGTGTTACAACTTGGAGCTCTTCTAAGCCAGATTTGCGGGGACTGGCCTCCTTCAAGAGCAGCAAATGAACAATCATGGCATTAGCATTGCGCTGTTGTATAGGCATCTTCAGAATGGACCATAGTGCTAGGCAACTGACAAGAACATGGCAAGTTGCTAAGGCCCCAATTCCCGCCCCATTCTTTTAGGTGGCTTATTGCAGATAGGATCCAGGAGGCCAGGACCTCAGCAACAGACAGGTCCGCATGGGTGGAATTCACATGCACTATTGCTAGCTGCAGCTTCTACATCAAACCATCTGTCCAATTTCCTGTAAAATACTGAGACTAATTTCTAGACAAATGAGTTGCTTAACTTGCATTTTCATATTTTACAGATGTCACACAGAGACCTGTATTTTTCCACTGACAGCCCAACTGAGCTAATTCCATGAGCACGTCTACTTGCTCCTGGACTAGATCCACTCTTTGATTCACCAGCATACGGCCGGCTCTCAGTTGAGAATTAATCTGCCTCTGTGTATCCAGGGCTGTAGCCACATTGGCAGACAAGTTGTTCAAAGTATGAGCAGTCTGTATGGTAGAACTCAGAGAAATGGCTGTTGCAGTAGCAGCAGTAGCTGATGCTGCAATAGCTGTCACGATGGTGGCAGTGATACCAAAATCCCTGCGTGTCCTAAGCAGGGTCATAGCTGATGGGGCCTCTACTGGCCAAGGGGCAAATCTAGGCATTCCCATCTGAACTCTTTAGTTTCTCCTTGCAGGATCAGGATCTTTTTCCCCTATCACCATCAGCACAAGCATCATCTTCACTAGCAACATCATGATTGGATAGGAGCTTCTGTTGTTGGCTTTGCGCTGGACGAGTACGTCTCCCTGGAACCCACAATGGCTGTTGCTGATCCTGTGTAAAAACACAAACAGACCCTCTCGCCCACACCAACACTGGGGCTGGACCATGCCATTTTCCTGTTAGGATATCCTTCCAAAGCACCTGGCCTTTAAAGGCTGGTGTCTGTTGAACATGACGATCCGCTGCAGATTTGCCATTTTTATCCAAATTGAAATAATTGAGGGTAAAAAGAGCAATAGCAAGATGCTCTCTTGGTGTCTTATTCATGCCCTCTCCCCTTTTTTGTTTTAATAAACACTTTTAAGGTTCTATTTGCACGTTCAATGATGCCTTGTCCTTGTGAATTATAAGGAAGTCGAGTAGTAAGCTGTACTCCCATAACTTCACAAAAATTTACAAATTGAAAAGAAGTATAAGCAGGTCCATTATCTGTTTTCATAGATTCTGGCTTTCCCCAGGCATTCCATGCTTCAAAACAATGGGCAATAGCATGCCTCACCTTTTCTCCTGTCATTAGGGAGGTGGCAATAACCCCAGAGGCAGTGTCAACAGACACATGAACATATTTTGAATTACCAAATTCAGAAAAATGTGTAACATCCATTTGCCAAACATGCAAAGGGCATAAACCCCGGGGATTAACACCCACAGTTGGGACAGCAATATATGGCAGACATGAATTACAGCTTTTCACAATGCTACGAGCTTCCTCATGAGAGATCTTAAAGCAAGTAGCCAATATGCATGCATTGACATGAAATTGTTCATGGAATGTCTTAGTGTTTTCAACAGGAGTATGAGCAGAGAATATAAAGATGGCTCTGGTAGCCTTATCTGCCAAATCATTTCCATCTGCCAATGGACCAGGAAGTCCAGTATGAGCTTGAATATGTTGTACATAAAATGGATTTTTTTTATTTAGAATTTCCTGTTGTAATTGAATTAAAATTTCTCAAATTGTACTTTTAGCATTTATTTTTCCTACTGCTTCCAATATCTTAGGAATATTTACCACATACTGGGAATCAGAAATCAAATTAAAAGATTCTTTAAATTTTTTAAATACCATTAATACAATTCATAATTCGATTACCTTAGGGGATTCTATGGCAAACTGGACAACTTTTGGGCTATCACCAGAAACTACATATGAGCCAAAGCTAGTTTTAGATCCATCAGTAAATATTATTTTTACATCTTCTAATGGAACAGTGCTAGTCATCTTTGGAAAAATCACTGGATGTTCTTTTATAAATTGTAATGAGGGATCCTTAGGTAAATGATTATCAATAATACCTAAAAAGGAACATCTCAAAATAGCCCAGTCATCCATGGTGGCACATAATACCTCTTGTTGCTGGGTTGTATAGGGCACCACAATATTTTGTGGCTCACCTCCAAAATATTGTATGCTTTGTTGTAATCCTTCTAAGGTCAAAGCAGTCACAGCACTTGGATAATATTCCAAGATCTTTCCGGGTGATATTTTTGGATGTATCCAAAGCAAAGGTCCTCTCTGCCAAAGAACTCTAGTAGGCTGCTTTGGGGTAGATAAGACACACAATTCTAAAGGGGCTGTTAAAACCTTCCTACGCAAGTAAGAGGTCGACAGGGCCTTTTCAACCTCATCCAGGGCTACTCGAGCCTCAGGTGTCAAACAAACTTCTAGGAGACATCAAATCAACATTTCCTGGAAATATATCGTATAGTGGTTGTAATTGGCTATTAGACAATCCTAAAGAAGGCTGAATCCATTGAATATCCCCTAGCAATTTCTGAAAATCATTTAAGGTACACAATCCATCCTTACATACTTGAAATTTTTGTGGCCTTATTTCTTTTGCAGTAATGACAGATTCCAAATAATTAATTACTTTGTCTTGTTGTACATTCTCAGGGGCTATAACTAGGCCAAAATGTCTCAATTCCTCAACCATCAATGTATATGCTTCTTCTAAAATTTGTATACTCTTTATAGCCAATAAAATATCATCCATATAATGATAACAATAAAGCTTTGGGAATTTTGTCTAACGTTAACTAATGCCTTATCCACATAGATTTGACACATGGTAGAACTGTTGGCCATACCTTGAGGCAAAACAACCCACTCATATCTTTGTTCTGGTTGGGCATGATTAATGGAAGGAAGAGTAAAGGCAAAACGCTTGGCATCTTGTTTGCACAAGGGAATGGAAAAGAAGCAGTCTTTTATATCTATTACTATAAGCGGCCATTCCTCTGGCAAGGTAGAGGGCAATGGTAAGCCCCTCTGAACAGGTCCCTTAATTTCCATCTGGGCATTAATGGCTCTAAGATCATGTAATAATTTCCATTTTCCAGATTTCTTTTTGATAACAAAAATTGGCATATTCCAAGGGGATGTGGATGATTGAATATGTCCTAAAGCCAATTGCTCATTTACTAATTCTGTGGCTGCCTGTAGCTTTTCAGAGGAGAAGGGCCACTGAGGAACCCAAACTGGGTCTACAAATTTCCATGTTATGGGTAATGCTTCCTCAGTGACCCCTAGGAAAAACCCAGCCCTGTTCTTCCCTTTTTCGGGTTGGATAATATAGGGGATTTTCTGCCCTTTAGGCACTTTCCCAACCCATGTTCAATGTGGTGCCCCATGCATTTCATAAGCTTTGGGGCAACTGTTCCATAATCTGCTTCATTGGTCAATATAAAATCCATGTCTTTCAACAGATCTCTTCCCCACAATGACACAGGAATTTCTAAAACATAGGGTTGCATAGTGCCAGAATTACCTTTTCTATCCTTCTATGTTAAAGATCAGGCACTTATATCAGGGGATTTGCAATATCCTAGCCCTTGTAATAATTGTTCTGACTTTTGAATAGGCCAACCTTTAGGCCAATCTTTTATGGCTATAATACTTTTGTCTGCTCCTATATCTAAAAGGCCAAGAATACTTTTTCCTTCTATTTGTAACTCAATAAGGGGTCTCTGTTCTAAATCTATGGCATAGCCTATATAAGGCATGCCTGAGGATCCAAACCCTCGACCTTGTCTCTCTTTATTGGCTGAGGGAAACAAAGAATGGCAGCTTGGTAGCACAAGTAATTGTGCAATTCTATCCCCTGGGGAGACTGGAGCTATTCCCCTGGGAGAAGAAACATGATTTGATGGCCCTGAGGATGGGGGGACCTGTGCCCCATTTTTTTGTTTAGTGCCACCAAACCCAGGAACAAGTAGTTGCCCATTTATGTCCTTGACTGATCTATATTCATTGGCCCAATGGTTTCCCTTTTTGCAATGAGGGCAGAGCCCCGGGGAGGGTTTTGAAATTCTCCCACTCCCTCCTTTTTGGGGGCAGTTCTTCTTTAGGTGGCTGGGCTGACCACACCTAAAGCAATTCCCAGAATTGGTTCCTTGTTTCTGTGTAAGTTGCATGACTGCAGCTGCTAAGCCAGCATTAGATAGTGGTCTGCCTATCTCCCTGCATATCTTCATCCAGACCTCTAATCCCTTTTATAGCGGTTGATAGCCTGTCAGCGCTCCTTGGTGCACTGTTCAAAAATTAGCTGTTTAATTAATGGCATGGCTGTATCGGGATCCCCCAAAATTCTGCCAGCGGCGTCTACCATTCTGGCCAGAAAGTCAGCAAAAGGCTCAGCCAACCCCTGAGTTATCTTTGTTAGGTTTCCTTGTACTTCTCCCCTATTAGGAAGGGCCTTCCATGCCCTGGTGCCTAATTGATTGATCTGCTCATATACCTGCATTGGATAATTAATCTGTTGGTTGGCAAACGTACCCTGTCCTAGTAACATGTCTTGATTCCAGGCCTGTTGACCCACAGCTGCATTAGCAGTGGCCTGCTCTACTGAGAACTCTATGAACAATGCTTTCCAATCAAGATATTGACCAGGAGTTAAGCAGGCCTTGACTAGGCTCATCCAATCACTTGGGGTCATGCAAAATTGAGGAAGAGATTCTAATTCTGCTATGACAGAAGCTGCACTAGTGCCATAAGCACGGACCCCCTCTGTGAGCCATTGAATTATTTTAAATTCCAAGGGCTCATGTACTCTATTTCCCCCTCCATCCTGAAACGGTTGTGCCCAAGGTTCTCTCCAAGCCTCCAGACAGAAACTCTATCCGCTAGGCGTAGCTATTTCCAGGACATAGGGTGGTGGCCGCAGCAAATTTGACAGCCCTGGGGCAGAAGGTTCTATATTAAGTTCTGCCTTCTCCAGCCTTCTTACTAATTTTTCTAGCTCTTCCTCAGTATCAGTACTCTCTTCCTCCTCTGTTTCTTCTGATTCGTCTTACTTTGCTGATCTCTCCTCTTTTAACTGTTCTAATGCCTTGGATCCTTTTTTAAGTTCCTTCTGACATCTTCTTTCTTTGTCCTGGATGCAGCTACGCACCAACTTCCACAAAGGGTGGATACCACCTTTTAACTCTCCTTGCTCCCATAAAAGATCAAGATCTCTCCCAAGCTTATCCCAGCTTCTAAGTGTCAAGTGACCTGAAACAGCAAACCATGGGGCCACTTTATCAATTTCTTGTAAAAATCCTTCTAATGTAGAGGACTTTATCCCCAGCCCTTTGGCTTTTAAAAGCTCTTTCAGGGCAAGAAAAATTGGATGACTCTGTGAAGTTCCCATATCTAAACTGTGTTTGTCTGAAAAACCCGGAACTTTATCAGCTACTTTCACTTTTGCACTTTATCATCTCCCCTGAGAGCCTGACTTGTCCCACTAACCGGAAACCTACTTTCAATTTCAGCTTTCACTTTCAGCTTTCACTTTCAACTTGTCCCTATACCTACCGGGAACTTATCTTGTCACCTATCTGAGAACTTAACTTGTCCCACTTACCCAGTCGACTGTCCCGAAGCCGCAAGAAGTTCTGAACACTTCCCAAGAGGTTTCCGTGTTCCGGGTTTTGGCACCACTTGTCGCTACCCATGTCCGTCCCGCAGAATAAGGCAACAGCAACCTTGATCTTCTTCAAACGATTTATTCAGCTATCCTTGTACAGCAATCTTCTTCCTCTCCTCCCCCCACTCCTGCAGCCCCTTATAAGCATTGCCTTAAACCTATCAGCAGTTGCCACGATGTCTCTACTAATTGGTCACACTCAATGATGTGAGGTAAGGTGATCGGGTAACCACACCTCTCAGCACAGGCTTGCCATATAGGGTCTCAAGCAATGCCTATGTCAAGCACCGTCTTGTAATGGCGAGAGCAGAGCAGCTTCCAACAGTAGGTGATTTTTTTTTCTGCAGTATGGTGGAAAAGTCAACTTCAAAGATTTTGCTCAAGTCCTAGTCTCATAACTGTACCCTGTTGCATTAAACATCTCTCAAACCATCTTTCAAATACCATGAAAATACTGCATGAGCACAGATAGATATGACTGCTTTTTCCAGTTGATGACATGTGAAAATTTACCTCAATCTATTGTGGGCATAATTCCTTCACTGTATGTCTTAGTTAGGCTATTCATTGCTGAGAGGAGATACGATGACCAAGGCAATGCTTATAAGGGACAACATTTCATTGGGACTGGCTTGAATATTCAGAAGTTCAGTCCATTACCATCTCAGCATGAGCACAGCAGTATCTAGGTATACAAGGTACTAGAGGAGCTGATAGTACTATATCTTCCTCAAAAGGAAAGCAGGAGCAGACTGTATCAAGGCAGCTAGTAGAAGGGTCTCCAATCCCTTCCCTTCAGTGACACCCTTCCTCCTTCAAGGCCATACTTTCAAATAGTGCCACACCCTGTGCCAAGCATATTCAAGCCACCACACTGTAATAGACTGCATCCTCAACTTGTATGAAAAACTAAAAACTTGACTTTTTACATGCCTGTTGATATGAATTGCTTTTCTTATAAAAATGACCATGTATGTTTGCTTTTAGGCTTTAAACTGTTTTCTGGCTGCAATAAATACAGATTTGTTCCAATGAACTATAAAAACTCTAGTATGAAGAACACAGAGCTTCCTAGGCCATTCTGTTGGAAGTTAGGATGACAAAATACTGGAATATAAACAGTAGAGTTTCAACAAGGTAGGTCTCAGAGTTATTCAAAGACTCTATCAGAAACTGGAACAGGGTCCATTTGTGTAGTCTTTTGGCCAAGTGTCTGGTTTTATTCTGTTTATGTCCTGAGTACTTTGGTAAAGTGAGTTAAAAAAGAATGAGCTAATTTACTTACATTTTAAGCAGGAAGAACATTTAGACTCTAGCACATACTCAAGTCTGCAGAGAAAAAATAGGAGAAAGATAAACCAATATATTTTTAAAAAATAGGATTTGTCAGGAAATAATTCAAACAAATTAACTTTGACAGACTACATGTATCTGAAAAGAGGCTTTAAGCCATAAAGACGTTCCTCTGGCCATGCTCTAGATTCATAAGAGACATGTTATTTAACAAGGTCTCATTCATTATTGTAAAACTTATGGAAAAGCAAATACATTTGAAAGTAGAAAGCTTGATATAAGAACAGAGGTACAGAAGTCCAATGCTCTTGAAACTACTACCAAAGAAAGTGATTCCTACATATACTATCAGTATACAGAAGCTCATATTGCTGCTCAACAAGGCTAGGAATTTCCGTATTAAGCAGTTATGGAACACTGCACATGTGGTGCTGACCCTAAAGCCATGGCAATGTAAGAATTAGTGAGTCATGTGATCTTCTGCAATTGTTTTATAAAGATATTGAACCCTAACCCTAACCCTAACCCTAACCCTAACCCTAACCCTAACCCTAACCCTAACCCTAACCCTAACCCTAACCCTAACCCTAATCCCTAACCCCAACCTTGAAGTCATGTATAGAGGGCTTGAAGATCCTACAAACAGCTTCTGAAAGGACACTGAGTAACCCTATAAATGTGAAACTTAAGCTGCAATGGAGATACCAGAGTGCTGATGATGCCAGATCATGGGACATAAACAGAAGTAGTTTCCAAGCAGGAGTGGAAACAACTGAGGAGAGAGGATGCTTACATGATAGGCAGAGCTGCACAGGAAGAGCTTTCTTGTACCTTTATGTCTCTAAGTGATTATAAGTCTCAATAATGATTCTAATCTCAAATGCCCACAGTGTAGAAAGTTGAAGAATGATGGAGACAAGGCTCCAGTCAGAGATAGCTCAGGTAGCACCAAGGAGATCCAGATGGCTAAAGACAGGTGCAAGAACACAAGCATCAACAACCCAGGGTACTTGGGTTCATCAGAACCTAGTTCTTCCACCTTAGAAAGTCCTGAATTACCTATATCACCAGGAAAGCAAGAGTCAGATCTAAAATCACTTCTAATGATGATGATAGAAAACTTTAAGAAGGACATAAATAACATCCTCAAAGAAATTGAGGAGAACACAGATAAACAGGTGAAAGCCCTTAAAGAGAAAACACACACACACACACACACACACACACACACACACACACACACACAACCCTTAAAGAATTACAAGCGAACACAACCAAACAGGTGAAGGAATTTAACAAAACCACCCAGGACATAAAAATGGAAGTAGAGACAATTAAGAAATTACAAAGGGAGACTACCCGGGATATAGAAAACCTGTGAAAGAAATCAGGAGTCATAGATGCAAGCATCACCAACAGAATACAAGAGATAGAAGAGAGAACCACAGGTGCAGAAGATAACATAGAAAATATTAACACAACTGTCAAAGAAAACACAAAATGCAAAAAGTTATTAACACAAAACATCCAGGAAATTCAGGACACAATGAGAAGACCAAACCTAAGGATAATATGTATAGAAGAAAGTGAGGATTCCCATCTTAAAGGGCCAATAAACATTTTCAACGAAATTATAAAGGAAAACTTCCCTAATCTAAAGAATGAGATGCCCATGATCATATAAGAAGCCTACAGAACGCCAAATAGACTAGACCAGAAAAGAAATACCTCCCGCCACATAATAATCAAAGCACAAAATGCACATAACAAAGAAAGAATTTAAAAAGCTGTAAGGGAAAAAGGCCAAGTAACATATAAAGGCAGACCTATCAGAATTACACCAGACTTTTCACCAGAGACTCTAAAGCTAGAAGATCCTGGACAGATGTCATACAGACCTTAAGAGAACATAAATGCCAGCCCAGGATACTATACCCAGCAAAACTCTCAATTACCATAGATGGAGAAACCAAGATATTTCATGACAAAACCAAATTTACAAAATATCTTTCCACAAACCCAGCACTACAAAGAATAATAGCAGGAAAGCACTAATACAAGGAGGGCAATTATACCCCAGAAAGAGCAAGAAAGTAAGCCTCTTCCAAGAAACCCAAAAGAAAATAACCACACAAACAATGCCTCCACTGTTAACAAAAATAACAGGAAGCAACAATCTCCTCTCCTTAATATCTCTTAACATCAATGGTATTTATTCCTCAATAAAAAGACATAGACTAACGGGCTGGATATGCAAAGAGCACTCAGCATTTTGCTGCATACAGGACACCCACCTCAGTAACAAAGACAGACACTACCTTAGAGTAAAAGGCTGGAAAACAATTTTTCAAGCAAATGGTCCTAAGAAACAAGCTGGAGTAGCCATTCTAATATTGAATAAAATCAACTTTCAACTTAAAGCCATCAAAAAGGATAAGGAAGGACATTTCATACTCGTTAAAGAAAAGTCAACCAACATGAACTCTCAATACTGAACATTTATGCGCCAAATACAAGAGCACCCACTTTCATAAAAGAAATCTTACTAAAGCTCAAAGTACACATTGCACCTAAGACAATAATTGTGGGAGACTTCAATACCCCACTCTCAGCAATGGATAGATCAACAAAACAGAAACTAAACAGAGATACAGTTAAACTAACAGAAGTTATGAACCAAAAGGATTTAACAGACATTTACAGAACATTTCACCCTAAAACAAAAGAATACACCTTTTCAGCACCTCATGGTACCTTCTCCAAAATAGACCATATAATTGGTCACAAAATGGGCCTCAACAGATATAAAAAAATTTGAAATAATCCCCTGCATCCTATCAGATCACCATGGTGTAAGGCTGGTTTTCAATAACGACAAAGACAAGGGAAAGCCCACACTCACATGGAAATTGAACAATACTCTACTCAATGATAATGTGGTCAGGGAAGAAATAAGGAAAAAGATTAAAGACTTTTTAGAATTTAATGAAAATGAAGACACATCATACCAAAACCTATGGGACACAATGAAAGCGGTGCTAAGAGGAAAACTCATAGCTCTAAGTGCTTACAAAAAGAAACTGGAGAGGGCATACACTAGCAGTTTGATAACACACCTGAAAGCTCTAGAACAAAAAGAAGCAAATGCACCCAAGAGGAGTAGATGTGAGGAAATAATTAAACTCAGGGCTGAAATCAACCAAATAGAAACAAAAAGAACTATCCAGAGAATCAATAAAACCAAGAGCTGGTTCTTTGAGAAAATCAACAAGATAGATAAACCCTTAGCCAGACTAATCAGAGGGCAGAGAGACAGTATTCAAATCAATAAAATCAGAACTGAAAAGGGGGACATAACAACAGAAACTGAGGAAATAAAAAAAATCATCAGATCCTACTACAAAGGCCTATACTCAACAAAATTGGAAAATCTGGATGAAACGGACAACTTTCTAGACAAATACCAGTTATCAATGCTAAATAGGGAGCAGATAAACCATCTTAACAGTTCCATAACCTTGAAAGAAATAGAAGCAGTCATTAAAAGTCTATCCACCAAAAAAGTCCGGGACCAGATGGTTTCAGTGCAGAATTCTATCAGACCTTCAAGGAAGACCTAATACCAATTCTTTTCAAACTATTTCACAAAGTAGAAACAGAAGTAACACTACCCAATTCATTCTATGAAGCCACAATCACGCTCATACCTAAACCATACAAAGACCCAACAAAGAAAGAGAACTTCAGACCAATCTCCCTAATGAATATCGATGCAAAAATACTCAATAAAATTCTCATGAACAGAATCCAAGAACACATCAAAACAATCATCCATCATGATCAAGTAGGCTTTATTCCAGGAATACAGAGATGGTTCAATATATGGAAGTCCATCAATGTAATCCACTATATTTATAAACTCAAAGAAAAAAAAACACATGATCATCTCACTAGATGCTGAGAAAACATTTGACAAAATTCAGCACCCCTTCATGATAAAAGTTTTGGAAAGATCAGGAATTCAAGATCCATATCTAAACATCGTGAAAGCAATATACAGAAAACCAGTAGCCAACATCAAATTAAATGGTGAGAAACTTGAAGCAATTCCACTAAATTCAGGGACTAGACAAGGCTGCCCACTCTCCCCCTACCTATTCAATATAGTACTGGAAGTTCTAGCCAGAGCAATTAGGCAAAAAAAGGAGGTCAAAGGGATACAAATTGGAAAGGAAGAAGTCAAAATTTCACTATTTGCAGATGATATGATAGTATACTTAAGTGACCCCAAAACTTCCACCAGAGAACTCCTAAACCTAATAAAAAAACTTTAGTAAAGTGGCTGGGTATAAAATTAATTCAAACAAATCAGTAGCCTTCCTCTACTCAAAACATAAACTGGCTGAGAAAGAAATTATGGAATCGACACCCTTCACTATAGTCACAAATAATATAAAATACCTTGGTGTGAATCTAACCAAGCAAGTAAAAGACCTGTATGACAAAAACTTCAAGCCCCTGAAAAAAGAAATTGAAACAGATCTCAGAAGATGGAAAGATCTCCCATGCTCATGGATTGGCAGGATTAATATAGTAAAAATGGCCATCTTGCTGAAAGCAATCTACAGATTTAATGCAATCCCCATCAAAATTCCTACTCAATTCTTCATAGAGATAGAAACAGCAATTCTAAAATTTATTTGGAATAACAAAAAACCCAGGATAGCAAAAACTACTCTCAGTGATAAAAGAACTTCTGGGGGAATTACCATCCCTGATTTCAAGCTACAAAGCAATAGTATACTACAAAGCAATAGTGTTAAAAACTACATGGTATTGGAACAGAGACAGGCAGGAAGATCAATGGAATAAAATTGAAGACCCAGAAATGAACCCACACACTTATGGTCACTTGATCTTCAACAAAGGAGCTAAAACCATCCAGTGGAAAAAAGACAGCATTTTCAACAAATGGTGCTGGTCCAACTGGAGGTCAGCATGTAGAAGAATACAAATTGATCCATACTTATTTCCTTGCACAAAGCTCAACTCCAAGTGGATCAAGGATCTCCACATAAAACTAGCTACACTGAAACTAATAGAAGAGAAAATAGGGAAAAGCCTCGAACACATGGGCATAGGGGACAAGTTCCTGAACAGAACACCAAATGGCTTGTGCTCTTAGATTAAGAATTGACAAATGGGACCTCATAAAACTGCAAAGCTTCTGTAAAGCAAAGGACACCATCAATAGGACAAATTGGCAACCATCGGATTGGGAAAAGATCTTTACCAATCCTACAACTGATAGAGGGCTAATATCTGCCCCTAGACCAAGCAGAGAGGGGCCACACAGAACCCCCTCTGTCTGGCGATCTGAATTCTTGCTGAGGCTGCGAGGCTAAGCACTGCAAGGGAATATAAATAAAAGTTAAATATATGTTTCTTGGACTGCATAGGCGTAGATGTCAAAAGTATCCCCTCTCCAGGAAAAAGACATTGGGACGGGTATGGCCCTTATGCCTCACTGGACAACAACAGGAGGACTGGAGCCATTACAATGTCCCCTTTAATTACTGGAGGTCAGACCTCTATCCCCACCTTGGCAAGATTAGAATCACCACAGCCCTTCTATACTTGGAGTAGAGAGGAGATGTCAGGGGCAGCCCTGCTTATACACTGAAGGCCTAAAATCAGCCATAAGCCTAAAATCAGCAATAGGCCTGATATATATGCCTGCTAACACAAAGTCTTGGGTCTCTATGGAAAAACACTGAAACAGAGGGCTATAAACTATTGTAAACAGGCAGCTTTTGTTGAAATCTACCAGCCTGAGTAGTCATAAACCTTGTAAATAGGCAGCCTTTGGCAGATAGTACCAAATTAGATTATGACAAGGGAATCATTGTAAGAGTCATAGTGACCTGACCCCTGAACCTTCACCCACCTGATACCTTGTTCTGAAAGATATCTGTACTCCCCCTGAACATCTATGTTCCTGTGTCATCCCCTTCCTCACATTCTGCATTTTTGTGTTTATAACCCCTGTATTAAAAAGTAAAAATTATGATTTGATAAAAAACAAACAAACAAACAAACAAAAAATTTACACACAGTGTACCCCTGGTTCTGCTGACTTAGTTCCTGACAATCTATTTTCTTGTTCGCAGAAATACTTTGAATTATAAAATGTTATTGTGGTTTGTGTTAGTATGCTGGGTAAAATAATTTTTATTGATCTCATTTTGAACTTCAAAGTTTGTAGTGAGTTAAAATGTCCTTCAACGTAATTATAGGTCATATTTATTTTCATATTGTAAAATGCTAGTTAATCTGTTGAACATTTTAAAAAACTGGATTCCTTTTTGAGAATTTCATATGTGAACACTGTATTTACCTAACTTTCCCCCTTCTCTTCTTCCTCCCACTCTTCACAACCCCTCATACTTTTTAAATACATTTTATTATTTAATTATCATTTATATATGTATGTACATATATATACATGCATAAGTATATATGTTTATACAAATATTGATAAATAAAGTGTTTTAAATTTGAAAAAAAAGAATTATGGAGTTGGACCTGCTGTTCTTGCTTTTGTTTTGTCATTACTTAGGTATCCATTCCTTCCTTTTAGAATGGAAATGGTTACTTCATGAGATTACATGTGGAAAATAGATAACTTATTTATAATTCTGTATGGATTCACTCACAATTAATAACTTCTTAAGAACTTTCTGCCTTCCTGCTATTTTTACAGTTCCAGAATAGGTTATACAATTTGTTTTCAAAGAAAAATTAATGGTCTTACTAGCTGTGGCTATGACATACTGGAATACTGACCTGTAATGGAAGATATACCCACTGGTACAATGGTAGTATGGATGACTTGAGGTTATACAAAATGTTTCAGAATAGATTTGAGACTTATTCCACAAAAGGTATCACATGATTGGTACTGTAAACATGGCCGTAGGCCTATGGAAAAGATCACAACTCCTACAAGAGCACCTACTGTTGTTTTTCTAAAAGAATATTTACTAAAATTTTATGTATACCCATTTTCTAGTACACTTTTTAGATATTGTTAAAATAGCTACTTTTGCAGTGGATGGGGGCTTAATGCACAGGTTCACAGTTCTGACATTCTGAATGTAAGTCACTATTAAATGAGTATTTCTAAATGGAACAGCTGTCATGCTTGCTTCTAGATTGAAGGAATACTGTGAAAGAGAGAACAGAAAGAAGACTGCAGTTGGGGTATGAGAAAGAACGTTAAGAAGTGCTGTATTCTGGCTTTGATAAAGCCATTTTAATTACGAACAAATAGCACCATTAGCTAACTGCACAGCAATGACATAAAATTTGTCCTTTCAACATTGCTTCATGGATAAGGGAAACACAAATGAGTACCAGAGCACCACTGAAGAGTTTTTAACAACAATAACGTTTACTTGAAAGAGGAATAATTTTCTTTAAGCAAGTAGCTACATGAAAGTTTCTAGTTTTTACTACCAATTTTGAGAATTAACTTTGGGCTGAAGTGTATTAAACATTCTGGCAAGTGCAAAAACACACAGACTTATGTCTTTGAACTCCTGGGGCCAGAAATTGTCCAAATCTTTGGGGAGCTAAGAGTAAGTCTCACAGGTAGATAGCCTAAACTATATTAAATTCTACTTGTGATTACAAAAGAATTTTGGCTCCTTTATTTTTCCTTTATTCTTAAACCACATCAAAGATAGCACAAGAGAAACACTTTACCACTTAGTATTTTTAAATCCTATACTTTTACTGAGAGGGACTTTCCTCTTTTAAATGTAGAATGAAGAATTGACTACAGTCATAGCATTTTGGACAGCATTGAATGGACTGCTCTCTAGAATTAGGAGACGACTTTTCTCAGATTTTCAACACACTGACAAAAGGTGAGACTCCTGTCATGCATTATATTTTCAAAGAAGATTTTGCATTGTGATGAAGCACTTTAAATTTTGGGTTTGTGGTCCTTTTATTGCATAATATGCAAATATTGATTTTTCATTTTACTGCTGTATTCTGTTTGGTGTTTTTAATGGGGATTTTATGGCCAATATCAGGGCATAACACAGTGAATAAAATTATACTCAAGGAGCCAGAAAACAGAACCCAAAAGTAAAAACTGTTCAAGAGTCCAATGACTAATAATTGTTGCAACCAAAGTGCTTGCCCTTTCTTCCTTCCTTCTTCCTTGTTTCCTTCCTTCTTTCCCTCTTCTTTACATCCTTCCTTCTTTGCTTCCTTCCTTCCTTCTTTGATCTCTTTCTTTAGTTCCCTTCCCTGTGAGCATTTTTTTTATTTTGTTCAATTAAATTAAACATATGTTCAACTTCATATTTAAAACAAGCAGCTAAGAAAGCCATCAACATTTCTCTTCTATTATCTCTCATTTTGTTTTAGTTTTTGTTCTCTAATATGTCTTAATTTCCATTAAGGATGTCTCATGGTGTTCAATCATGGTGCTACTTGCAAGTGGTTCTCTCTAGTGAGAGTTGGGCCTTGTACTAACCACCATTCAAAAGTTTGCTCTTCAAGAAGATTTATGGACTTCTCAGCACCATGGCTGGCACCTTCACTGAGAAGTGGTCAATCCAATTTCTGTCTACACTATTCTTATGTTGATATAACATTGAGGTTGTTTAAAGAATGCCAATATTGGGTCACAGTAGGTTAAAATGTTGCCAAATTCTCTATAGTATTAATGCTATAAAATGTTTTGTTGTCATACTAACTCATAGTACAGAGAGGAACAATATTATTTTCTGAGTGACTTAATTTACAAAGTGAATTCTTCTGATTTATATTCACCTTTATTCCCCTAAGCATTAGGTTTCTGCCTCTGAACATTCAGCAAAAACTAAACTGAAACTTTGAATTACTTCAATTCAGCTAATTTTAAATCTTGGCTTATCTGTTTTTTAAAACGAGTTGAATCACCAAGACATGAGAAGAGAAGTAGACAAGAAGAAATAAAAAAAAGTCTTTTTTCACACATTTCAAAATAGTAAGATGAGTAAATTTGAAATATTAAGGGGACTCAGCAGAACAACACTTAAAGAGACAAAGGAATCTGAGGGGAATTATTTTCTTAGAGAGTTATGGAAAGGAATTTTTATAGCTACCTAGTAATATTTTATTGGTAGTTAATAATCTTAAATGAAATATGATATACTTATATAATTTAACATAAAGTCATTTTCAAAAAATATTTTAAATTTTGATTCTCATTGCAATAATACTTTTTGAAATAAATTTAAAATTAATTTCTAAGAATGTCAAGCTCTCTGTTCTCTGATGGTTTTAAACGTTATACATAGTTTACACAGTGTTACTATTACTTATTTTGCTAAGATTATTGAAAAGTAATGGTAAATGTGGACAGTTGGGCACATGAAAGCATACTCCCAAGATCATACCTCAAGGAGAATACATAGTGGCCGTGGTCAAAATGAGGGTCAGATCTTTAATATCCAAGTACATAGCTATTAGTGCAAAAATGGTAAAGTGAAATGTTATGCTGTTGACATCTGACTTTACCATTCTGATGAATAATCAGCAATTTTTCAATATTGTGTAGATACTGTTTAAAATAATACTGACATATATATATATATATATATATATATATATATATTCTTCAGTTTATATTCTGCAGCATATTTTGAAATACATTTTACTTTTGACTGGGTATACTGGAACAAGATTGGAGGCAGAGGAAATGAGATCTGGACTTTAAATTTTTCCTAGGCTAAACGGTGAGTATGAGTCTAACTTGGTCTATATAAGAACTGGTTAGGCCTCCACAAAAATGAGGAATTTTAGTTTGACATTCATGAACCAAAACTTTGAAGTCTGCTAGCTTGATCTATTTCTGGTTCCTATTACATGTAAAGATATTTCACTATTTTTTTTTAATTTAGGATTGTGTGTGTGTGTATGTGTGTACATGCATATGTGTGTCTGTGTCTTATTTATGTGTGTGTTGTGAATGGAATTGACAAATACACATCATGTAGGACTATCAGTTTGCTGTCTCATTTTCAGAATCTTGGACTATAATTTTAGATTAACATAAATTATATAGAATAGTACACTCCAGAAAATCACTCATAAGTGTTTACTTGATACTGTCAAAATGTTTTATTGTACATCCATGTATCAAGATTATTAAAAAAACATAGATACATATTCCTTATCTAAATAACAACGTTTACTTAGATTCAGCCTAAATTTCATTTGGTGTTCTTTTTATTATATAAAACTCAATTTAGACCATACCTTGTGTTTGGGTCAATACCCTTTTAATAATATAAAACCATCACCTCTGTGGTCATAAACCACAATTACCTTATTCCCTGTTGTTAATATCTAAAAAAAATTAGATGTATTTAATGAAGATATGACTGTACCAGATCTTTTGGCACTACCGAACATCAAAAGCAGAATATAAAAGAGGAATCTAAGATTTACCCAATTTTAAAATTGACATAGAGCCTTGTTTTCTTGGAGCTTCTTCCTCAGTTTGGTTTTCTTTGTTAAAGAAAGGTTTCTAAATCAGAAGTCCCTTTGTGCATGCTCCATTTACAAGCAAATGACTTACCTCTAGAATTTTAAGGTTACCTCAACACTGATAACATTTGGATATTTTCAAATTGACTCATCTAAAATTCTTGTAGATGAATGGGTAAACTGTTTACAAATATATTTTCATAGTTTTATTAAATAATGTAAATTTCAAGTAATAATTTTGTGGAATTATTTTTTATTTAGCATTGTTTAAGTTAACATTGTATACTAAGTAGCAAAGAATGAAGTGTTAAGACTGTAATCTTTATTCAATGAGTTGTTTCACGTTTTCAGATTCCCATTCCTACCAAATACATAGCTGATTGGTCCATAGACTCTGAATCATCATCCTTTTACATCCACTGTTGCCCTTTTGAAGATATTCCATTCAAGCAGTAACAATGTAAGATGCTTTGAAGTTGGAAAGTAGCTCACAGAAAAATAGGCCACACACTGAAGTTTTAATATAAAAATATCCCACCATTTCTGCTGTTTATATTTTGAATAACTTAGATTAACCTCCTTTCATTTATATTAAAATATCAACAATAACCCCTGCAATATGCTAGTGAATTGAACCTTGAGAGCTGAGATGTAAATTTTTTATGAATTATTGTGCTTTGTCACTTGATAATAGCATGATTTTAGTAAATTTCTGCTAGTTTTCAATTGATCATTTAAAAGTAAAATTTTAAAACTTAAGACACATGACCTGTACCAAGTACAAAGCTAAACACTTTCCACACTGAATTTCTTATTTAAAAAAAGATTAATTTATTTGAGGTTCAAATACATGTTGTGCTTGTAAACACACTGAAGATGTAGCTGTGGTTTTTACATGTCCCTACAGGGCTTTTGCCTCATCTTGTAATCAGTAGATGAATCAGGGCCACTGCCAGCCACCACTGTAGTCTGCTTAGCCCTGTCCCACCCTTTGCTGATGGCAGCATGCTTCATGAATTCTGCTATTTTGTTTATATCTAGGTTTAATGTCAAAAGACATGCTAATATTTTACTTCAAAAATCCTCTAGCGGTTGACCTTTCAAAGATAAAATATAGTTATTTTAAAATATTACATAACTTGCCTCATTTTCCATTCTATATTCTAAACAATTGCACTACAAAACACTTCTAATATCTTATTCTCAATGGTAAAAATGTCAATTATTATAATTTTGTATGAGGGTGAACCAACTTGATGGTAATGTTATAAATAACGAGAAGCCTTTTCCCCTTATTGTTGTAGATTTACTTGGACATTATTTGCTTCTGTCTTCTTGAGAATCATGCAAAATCAAAGCCTTGTAAGTGAGTTCATACTCCTCGGCCTTTCTCAGAACACAAAAGTTGAGAAAATATTGTTTCTTCTATTTTTGTTGATCTACCTTGCAACTATTGGTGGCAATATGATAATTGTGGTGACTATCATTTACAGCCCTGCACTGTTAGGTTCCCCTATGTACTTCTTCTTGGTATTCCTGTCCTTACTGGATGCATGCACTTCCTCTGTTGTAACGCCCAAGATGATCATAGGCTTCTTCTATGAAAGGAAGACCATCTCCTTTGAAGGCTGCATGACCCAACTGTTTGCCATACACTTCTTTACTGCAGTAGAGGTGATCGTACTGTCAGCTATGGCTTATGACCGTTATGTGGCTATTTGCAAGCCCTTGCACTACTTGTCCATTATGAGCAGAAAACTCTGTGGTATTTTGGTAACCATAGCATGGGCTGGGGGATTATTGCATTCTATCATACAAATTGTCTTTACTTTGCAGTTACCCTTCTGTGGACCCAATGTTATTGATCATTATATGTGTGACTTGTTCCCATTACTGAAGCTTGCCTGCACTGACACACACATTTTTGTTATTTTGGTGTTTGCCAACAGTGGGTCTATCTGCATCATTATCTTCTCCTTGTTGCTTGTCTCCTATGGTGTCATCTTGTTCTCTTTGAGAGGTCATAGTTCTGAAGGTCGACATAAAGCTCTCTCCACCTGTGGCTCCCATATTACAGTTGTTGTTTTATTCTTTGTCCCATGCATATTAATATATGCACGACCTTCTTCTCCATTCTCCTTTGAAAAAAACACACTTATATTTGCCAATATCCTGACACCATTGCTCAATCCTATGGTTTACACATTCAGGAATAAGGAAATGAAGAATGCCATAAGGAAAATGTGGAAGAGATTGATAATGGTTTCTGATAAATATTAAAGAATACTTTTACAGTGCTGAAGAGATGAATCAGTAAATATGAGTGTTTGGTGTGCAGCCAAAAGGACCTGGGTTCAGTGCAAGTACATATGTAAAAAGTTGGACATAGTAACACATGTTTAAACCAACAGTGTTGAAGTGAAGATTGGTGAATCCAATAGGCTTGGTAAGCAGCTATTTTATCTAACAAAGAGCAAGTTCAATGCTCAGTCCAGTCTTTGATTCATGAAAATAGAGAACAGTAGATGGACGTATATAATGTCCCTTTGGATCTCTACATTCATCTGTGCAGGCACAAACACCATCTCCGAATCATGTGTAAAACATAAACCCATCAGCCTCCCTGAGCAAGGAGAAAAATTGTGTGACTACACTTAGAACAATTAATGTTAAGAATAAAGTAGTCAGTATTTACTTACACAAGCACCTCATAATTTATACATAGAAAAAGGCATGGCATCATTCAACAGAAAGTGCATCAATACTGAAGTAGATAAATTTCTTTCAGCGATGACATGTTAACTGTGAATTGACTACTCAGTATTGTTCTATAAAAAAATAAAACCAGTTCTATTTCATCTTTAATGTCTTAAATGTAAGGGAATATTTGAAGAAACGTGACAATTACAATGTGTGTCATTACCACTATATTTTATATGAAAAGATTGAAAAATACAATATTTGTGTACTTGAAACTAGAAAAGAAGCACACAAAACTATTCCAAGAGGAAATGGGTTTTTGAATGATATTGTGAGACATTAGAACCTTGAAATGCAAAAAAAATAGAGCAAAAGCACAGCCATACATGTAGGTCTTCTGACATCATTTGACTTGATTTTTAAGGTGGATACTTTCATGTCTAGTAGAAAGCATGAGTACTTTTTTCTTTTCTGTGGAGTCACTGTCCCACCCCAGTAAATTCAATCCCCTAATTTCATATAGAAATATCTATAAGGTACCGTCTTCTAGGTCAAACAAAGGCATTTATTTGACTCCACTTAATGTCAGGATTAAGACTAACATCCTCACATAGTGACCACATTTTCTCAACTATTTACAGAGGTAATAGAATTCAGAAGACCTAGATTTAAAATTAGTATTAAAAAAATAACAAATTGAATTTGTTTGGTGGTTTTAGGATTCTTATTTTATGCATATATATGAAAATTATCGTAATCAAATAATTATTAGTAGAGGTCACTAAAATGAACACATGTGTTATGTCACTTCATGGTTTTGGTTTTACAAAGCCAATCTGTCAAGTAGAGTGTGCAGAAAACTAATTTATTTACATATTTCCCTCATAACCAAGAACACTAAGAGGCTAATTGAATTTTATGTGCAAAATATCTCAGAACTTTGTGTCTCCTTCCTTTTATTTACCAGAGCCAACATGATCCTATAGAGGATGTGTGAGATTGTATTAATTTCCCATTAGAGAGTGTTTAAAGAATTAAGATATTGGTAGAACAATATCTGAAAAATGTGTGTTGATGAGACCAAATGTGTAACAAAAGCATTATGTGTTAGAGGGATTTGCCCACCTAATCTCTGTGACTGTCATGTATCTGACTCCTGCCAGATATTACTTCTTAATGCCCTCACTATACCCATAGAGGTTTTTAGTGTTAAATTATTTATTTGTTCTTTTGCATTAGTTTAGAAAATATAAATATTTTCTTGGTTGTTCAATTGCTTTATGAAATTTTGATTGTGATTTTAATTGGAAATATGAAATAAAATATTCTAACCACAATCTAATATCCAAAATAAATTTTTATATGTCAATTTTAAACTTTATCTTGATTATTCAATTTGTATCCAATATCCAATTGTGGATACTGGTAAGAATATGCCAGGAGAAAATAAATTACAAATTTTAGACACAAAATAACATTGAGTGCTCTCTGCCTATTTTCATTTCTACTAGTTTAAAAGAATAGAATTTTCTAATATTCTCCTAACAGTTATTAGTTCAGCTCATTTTTATATCGAAAATAGACTTTTTTCATCAATATATTCTGATCATTCTTTCCCCTATCCTGACTTATTCAAGGTTCTCCTCACCTTCCCACTACTCTAAATCTTTACCATTTTCTCTTCTCTCATTAGTAAAGAATCTAACAATTAATGAAATAAGAAAGTAATATTATAAAAACAAAACAGACTAGGACAAAGCACATAAACAAAGAAATAAAAAAGAGCCTCCCCCCCAAAATGCACAAGAAACTCATACAGACACAGATACACACACACACACACACACACACACACACACACACACACACACAAACACACACACAAACACACACACAGACGTAGACACACACACACACACATTTATATACACAGAATTTCTATAAATAGAAATCCTTCAAAAATACTTTCAGTTCATTTGTGTTGAACATATACTGCTGGGAAAGGGTTCTAGACTTAATTATGGTTTGTATACTAGTGAACTCCATTGGAGAAAACTAATTTTTCCTTTTCAAGTTTTTTACCTATTGGAGATAAGTCTGGGAAAAGGTAACTTTCCTATAGTCCAGTTTAAAACAACAACAACAACAATAATAACAAAATACTTTTTCTGTGATTACATAAGAAACTGATTTTAAGTCCAATAGTCAAAAAAGGTAGACATATAGTAGAAATACAAGTGCTAATAATACTAAGATCCTGAACACTGCAAGGAGAAGAAGAAAAAATTATGGATAGATAATGTGATTATAATACATTATATGAGAGCAGATTCTCTGCCCACCTGGAGACCCACTTGCCTTACCCTTTCTACCTGTGCAGGCCAGGAGTAGAGCCCTAGTGCCAGACTGATCCCACACAGCCCACACTCCAGTTGCAGCTGAAACCCCCAGGTATTCTAACACACCCAGCTTCACAGGTGAGATTTTAAACCCTGCCCCAACACTCAGCATACCAGGACTCCTGCAACCTGGGGAGCAGATTCTGTGACCACCTAGCGACCCTCACACCTTTTGGTTCCCAACTGAGCTGGCCTGGACTCAATCCCACATAGCCCACACCCCAGTTGTATTCTGTATCCCCTGTATTGCAGGATCACAGGCTCATGGAAAGGACAGGATCCAATCAGAGACAGGGAGGCCAGATAACACCAGAGATAACCAGTTGGCAAGAGGCAAGCATAAGAATATAAGTAACAGAAATCAATTTGACTTGGCAACATTAGAACTCAATTCTCTCACCACAGCAAGTCCTGGATACCCTAACACACACTTAAAACAAGATCCAGATCTAAACTTTCATTTTATGCAGAGGACTTTAAGAAGAACATAAATAACTCCCTTAAAGAAATGCAGAAGAACACAAGTAAAGAAGTAGAAGCCCTTAAAGAGGAAATGAATACATCCCTTAAAGAATTCCAGGAAAACACAACCAAAAAGGTGAGGGGGTTGAATAAAATCATCCAGGATCAAAAAATGAGAATAGAAACAATAAAGAAATCACAAAGAAAGAACACAAACAATGAGGTGAAAGAATTGAACAAAACCATCCAGGATCTAAAAATGGAAATAGAAACAATAAAGAAATCACAAAGGGAAATAATCCTAGAGATAGAAAAACTAGAAAAGAGATCTGTAATCATAGACACAAGCATCACCAACAGAATACATGAGGTAGAAGAGAGAATTTTAGGTGCAGAATATAACATAGAAAACATTGACACAACAGTCAAAGACAATGCAAAATGCAAAACACTACTAACTCAAAACATCCAAGAAATCCAGGATACAAAAAGAAGACCAAACCTAAGTATAATAGGTGAAAAAAGAGAGCGAAGATTCATAACTTAAAGGACCAGTAAGTATCTTCAACAAAATTGTAGAAGAAAACTTTCCTAACCTAAAGAAAGAGATGCTCATGAACATACAGGAAGCCTACAGAACTCCAAATAGGCTGGACCAGAAAAAAATTCTTCCTGTCACATAATAGTCAAAACACCAAATGCACAAAACAAAGAAAAAAATATTAAAAGCAATAAGAGAAAAGGTCAAGTAATATATAAAGGCAGATCTTTCAGAATTACAACAGACTTCTCACCAGAGACTACAAAATCTAGAAGATCCTGGGCAGATGTCATACAGATGCTAAGTGAACACAAATGCCAACCCAGGCTACATTACCCAGCAAAACTCTCAGTTACCATAGATGGACAAACCAAGGTATTCCATGACAAAACCAAATTTACACAATATCTTTTCACAAATCCAGCCCTACAAATGATAATAGATGGAAAACTACAACACAAGGAATGAAACTATACCCTAGAAAAAAGCAAGGAAGTAATCTTCTTTCAACAAACCCAAAAGAAGATAGCCACACAAACATAATTACACCTCTAATAACAAAAATAACAGGAAGCAGCAATCACTTTTCCTTAATATCTCTTAACATCAATGAACTCAATTCTCCAATAAAAGACATAGACTAACAAATTGAATATGTAAACAGGACCCAACATTATGCTGCATACAAGAAATACACCTCAGTGACAAATACAGACACTATCTCAGAGTAATGGGCTGGAAAATATTTTCAAGCAAATGGTCCAAAACACTAAGAAGTAGACATTCAAATATTGATTAATACTGACTTTCAACCAAAAGTTATCAAAAAAGATAAGGACAAACACTTCATACCCATCAGAGAAAAAAATCTACACAAATGAACTCTCAATTTTGAACATCCACGCTCCAAATGCAAGGGAACACACATTCAAAAAAAAAAAACTGTACTAAAGCTAAAAGCACACATTGCACTTCACACAACAATTGTCGGGGACTTCAACATGCCACTCTTAGCAATGAACACATCATGAAAACAGAAACTAAACAGAGACACAATGAAACTAACAGAAGTGTGTGAAACCACACCACCACAAGCATGGGCCAAGCCAGCCTTAGCTCTCTCTTGGATTGTCAGCAGCTAATGCTTCTCATGTCTTTCCTTGCAAAGGAAAAGGCAGCAGGGAATGCCAGACAAATCAAACCATGGGAAAAATAACACCTTCAAACTCAAGGGAAAATTCTCACTGCCAGTCTGTGCTACAGATGCCCCATCTGGTATTGTTCGGCTCAAACACAACTCTTGGAACAAGATGCAGAACACAGGTTGGAGAGAAGATGTTGGCCAGAGATGGTTGGTGATTTTTTTTCTAAATTTGTACTTGTACAGCATAAGAATTTTTGCTGTGATTCCATCTTCTACAACAATCCAAGCAAATCCATATAAGCAATATTTCCTCAAATGACTTTAAGAGATGGATCTTCCAGTTTCCCATAAATCATTTTAATTACTTACTCCTCGGTTCTGATGGTATGTACACTTGTCATTAAGTGGTAGAAAAAATGGCAAATTCAAAATTCAGTGTTTCAGTTTTTGTCCTCGGGGAGAAATTGCGGGAGGGGTGTGTCCCAGGCTGGAAAGACCATTCTTTATTGTGCTTCTAATTCCTAGGTGCTTCCTGTCTCTGTAGCTGTTCTTCTGGCTCCTTTGTTGGTTCTTTCTTCCACCCTTCTCCACCCTTTCAACCCCCTAACACTAGCTATAAAAGAAAAAAAGCATAGAGGGCAAAGGGGGCCATTTATCATTGGATGACTTCCTGATAATTAGCAGTGTCAAGTTCTTTGGGGCAAGTTTGATCTCCCTGTCAGGATATCTAATTTCTTCTTGATGTTGTCTTAATATGAGAGAGATAAAGATGCCCAAAACTATACATTGGAGAAAAAATACAGCCTCTTCAAAAAATGGTGCTGGGAAAATTAAATGTTCACATACAGAAGAATAAAATTAAATTCCAAACTGCAGAGAGAGAGAGAGAGAGAGAGAGAGAGAGAGAGAGAGAGAGAGAGAGAGAGGAGATATAACAAATGAAACCAAGGAAATTAAAAAAAATCAGATCCTACTACAAAAGCCTGTACTCAACAAAACTGGAAAAGCTGGATGAAAAGGATAATTTTCTAGATAGATATCAAGTAGCAAAGTTAAATCAGGATAAGATAAGCCATCTAAATAGTCTCATAACCAAAAAGAAGTAGCAACAGTCATTAAAAGTCTCCCAACCAAAAAAAGCCCAGGACCAGATGGTTTTAGTGCAGAATTCTCTCAAAACTTCAAAGAATTCCTAATAACAATACTCTTCAAACTATTCTACAAAATAGAAACAGAAAAAAACACTACCTAATTTGTCCTATGAAGCCACAATTACACTTATACTTAAACCACACAAAGACTCAACAAAGATAACTTCAGACCAATTTCCCTCATGAATATCGATACAAAATACTCAATAAAATTCTCACAAACTGAATCCAAGAACAAATCAAATGATTATTCACCGTGATCAAGTAGGCTTCATCCTAGGGATGCAAGGATGGCTCAATATACTAAAATCCATCAATGTACTAAAATCCATCAATGTAATTCACTATATAAACAAAGAAAAAACTGCATGATCATCTCATTAGATTTGGGAAAAGCCTTTGAAAAATACAACACACATTCATATTAAAAGTATTGGAGAGAGCAGGAATTCAAGGTGCATACCCAAATATAATAAAGCAATATATAGCAAACCGATAGCCAACATCAAAGTAAATTGACAGAAACTCAAAGCAATTGAATTAAAATTAGGGAAAAGACGAGGCTGCCCACTCTCTTCTTACCTATTCAGTATAGTACTAGAATTTCTAAGCAGAGCAATTAGAGAACAAAGAGAAATCAAAAGGATACAAATAAGAAGAAAGAAAGTAAAAATATCACTATTTGAAGATTATATGATTGTATACAGAAGGGACCCCAAAAATTTTACCAGAGGACTCCTACATCTGACAAACAACTTCAGCAATGTTGTTGGATATAAAATAACTCAAATCAGTAGCCTTCCTCTACTCAAAGGAAAAATGGGATGAGAAAGAAATAAGGAAATAACATCCTTCACAATAGTCACACATAATATAAAATATCTTGGTGTGACTAGCCAAGCAAGTAAAAAGTCTTTATGAAAAGAACTTAAAAAAAAAAAAAAAAAAGCCAGGCAGGACTTGGGAGGCAGAGGCAGGCGGATTTCTGAGTTCGAGGTCAGCCTGGTCTACAGAGTGAGTTCCAGGACAGCCAGGGCTACAGAAAGAAACCCTGTCTCAAAAAAAAAAGAAAGAGAGAAAGAAAGAAAGAAAGAAAGAAAGAAAGAAAGAAAGAAAGAAAAGAAAAAGAAAGAAAGAAAGAAAGAAAGAAAGAAAGAAAGAAAAGAAAAGAACTTCAAATCCCTGAAGTAATCAAAGACCTCAGAAGATAGAAAGATCTCCCATGCTCATAGATTAACAGGATTATGTGACCCGCACAATCGTCTCGCCGGCAAGAACGCACGTGGGCACATAGGATCCTTCTGTAGCACGTGTTTATTCCCAAGCATGGAGGAGGAGAGAGCGAGATCTAACATGGCGCTGTTTCATATACACCCTAAGGTTGGTGGACATATCTGATTGGCTGCTTGCTCAAATTCCCATGTTATGTCCTGGGTTGGGCAGTGATAGGCGGTCCTTTGCCACTGTACATGCGCTAATTTACTTGTTTACCCACAAGTGTCAGGTGCCAGCATCAATGGCTCTCCACAGGATTAATATAGTAAAACTGGCCATCTTGCCAAAAGCAATCTACAGATTCTATGCAATTCCAATCAAAATTCCAACTCAATTCTTCATAAAGTTAAAAAGATCAACTCTAAAATTCATTTGTAATAACAACAATAACAACAACAACAACAACAACAACAACAACAACAAACTAGCATGGTGAACACTATTCTCAACAGTAAAAAAAAAATTCTCTTGGGGAATCATCATCCCTGACCTCAATCTGTACTATGAAGCAATAGTGATAAAAACTGCGTGGTATTGGTATACAAACAGGTAAGTATATAAATGGAATATAATTGAAGACACAGAAATGAATCTACACATGTATGGCCATTTGATCTTTGACAAAGAATCTAAAACCATCCAGTGGAGAAAATACAGCATATTCAACAAATGGTGGTGGTTCAACTGGAGGTCTGCATGAAGAATAATGCAAATTGATCCATTTCTATCCCCTTGCACAAAGCTCAAGTACAAGAGTATCAAGGACCTCCACATGAAATTACATACATTGAAACAAATAGAGGAGAAATTGGGGAAGAGCCTAGAATACTTGGGCACAGGAGAAGAGTTTCTGAACAGAACACTAATGACTTATGCTCTAAGATCAAGAATCAACAAATGGAACCTAATAAAATTGAAAACCTTCTGTAAAGCAAAGGACAAGGACACTATCAACAAAACAAAATGGCAACCCACAGATTTGGAAAAGATATTTCCCAACCCTAAATCCAATAGAGGGCTAATATCCAAAATATACAAAGAACTTAAGAAGGTAGACTCCAGAAAACCAAATGACCCTATTACAAAGTGGAGTACAGAGCTAAATAGATAGTTCTCAACCTCACCCAAGTCAAAAAGGCTAAGATCAAAGCCACAGGTAACAGCAGGTATTGGCAAAGATGTGGAGAAAGAAGAATATCCTCCACTGCTGGTGGAACTGCAAGGTAGTAAAACCACTTAGAAAATCAGTCTGGTGGTTCCTGAGAAAACTGGCAATAGTTCTATCTGAAAACACAGTTACACTGCTCCAGGGCATATACCCAAAAGATGCTCCAACATATAACAAGGACACATGCTCTACTATGTTTTTAGCAGTCTTATTTATAATAGCCAAAAGCTGGAAACTACCAGATGTCCCTCAACAAAAGAATGGATACAGAAAATTTAGTACACATACACAATGGATTACTACAGAGTGATTAAAAACAATGACTTTATGAAATTTTTAGGTAAATTGATGGAACTAGATAATATCATCCTGAGTGAGATATCCAAGACACACACAAAAAAAGACAGACACATAGTGTATACTCAATAATAAGGGGATACTAGTCCAAAATGTCACAATGCCAGTGATACAACCTATAAACCACATGGAGTGTAGAAGGAAGGAAGACCAGGGTGTGAATGCTTCAGTCCTGCATTGAGGGAGGACGTGAAGATTGTAGGAGATGGAAGGAGAGGGGAACAAGGGAGGGGAGGGAGAAAGGAGGGGAAGGAAATAAGGGTGGCAGTATCAGAAACTGGAAGAGGTGGGAAAGAGGTACAGAGGACCAGGAAATCTAACAGAAAATAGGTAGCAGGGGGGATAAGGAACTGGAGATAGCCACTGGAGGGTCCCAGACAACAGAGAAGCGTGAGGCTCCCAGGACCCAACAGGAATGATTTTAGCTGTCCTGCGCAGATAAGGGGGAGATAGAGACTGTGGAAACCACCTCAAGCAGATAGGTACTGCCCCTGGTTGAGGGATGGGGCTGCCCATCTATTTCAAACTTTTTTAACCCAGTGTTTCTGTTCAAAGGAAGAACAGGGACAAAAAGTGGAAAGCAGACTGAAGGAAGGGCAAACTGGGATGGCCCCACCTTGGGATACATCATGTCTGCAGACACTAAACTCAACATTGTTGCTGTGGTCAAAAGGTGCTTGCTGACAGAAACCTAATTTGGAGGTTCCTTGGGAGGTCTGGCCAGCAACTGACCAATGCTTGGAGCAAGCCATCAGACTGAACTCAGGGAACCTGGTTATGGAGCTGGCAGGAGGACTGAAGGAGTGTAGGAGAATTGTAAGTCTATTGGAAGAACAACACAGACTGACCTGCCTACTCAGTTCTCCAAAAATCTAAAACACCAGCAAAGTATACCTAGAGAGATGCATGGTTTCAGGTACATATATGTAACAGAGGATGATCTTGCCAGACAGCAACAGGAGGGGAGGACCTTGGTCCTGGGGAGGTTTGATGCACCAGAGTAGGGTGATGCTGGAGTGGTTGGGTGGGAGCGTGTAGGTGGGTGGGGGAGCAATCTCATCTAGGCAAAGGGGAGGGAGGAGGGCAGATGTGGGATGAAGGGCTGAGTGGAGGGGATAACCAGGAAGTAGGGTATTATTTGAGATGTAAACAAATGGGATAATTAATAAAAAATAATACATTATATAAATATATAAAATTATAAAACTAAGTAAAATGTAAAACATATTTTTAGAGGAAATAATTGACAATTCTATTAATATATACCACATATATTTATCCATAACATACTTCTTTAACAGTCTTTTGATAGTGTTTCCTTAAATGATGTATATTTCCTCATAGAATAACTGGTATATTATTTCAGGAAAAAGCAGTTTGTCCCAATTGTGCACATAAAAATTGTATTCCATGCAATATAAAATAGTGTACTATTTTTCAAATTAATGATATGAGAATGTAATAACAAATAAAAAATTCTCATAAAAAGTAACAACATAATTTTAGGTGTTCATATTGCATGTGGCTTGAATCCTAGAACCCTGTCTAAAGCAGCAAAGGAATGAAGAAAAGACAGACATGCCTATATATCCAGAAAAGCTAGGGTCAGGTGAGATGTGTACTCTAATGAAGCTGAACCTACTACCACCACCACAACTTTGAACCTTAGAGCGTTTGTTATATAAAGTGCAAAGTGGACAGAGCTTAGCCAATCTCTGTAGAAGGTCTCTGAAGATGAGTGGTCTTAGGCTGTAAACACCATGGAGGATAAAGCTGTAGTTCCTACACTGATAAACACTTGTAGTTGGAAAGAGCATGTTTTTGCCTTTCTGAACTTGTGTGAGAACGCTTTGCCAACATTCCATAGATAGTATGACTTGGAGTCCTCTGCATGGTCGTACCTATGTCAAAAAATACACATTCTTTCAAGATTTCACTAACTCAGGGCTTGATGGACTCTCTACAGACATAGATGTCAAAAGTTTAAAAAATGCATTGAACTGTATCTTGGTATCTCATGTGGGAGGGGAATGTTACAAATCCTTGGAGACTAAAAATTCATCTCATAGGTTGAGAATGTCTCAGGGAAACTTCTTCAAATTTCAGATGCAGTAAGGGAGGAATATATGTTTCATTCAACAACCATGATGAACTGAGCACTTGAGAAGAAGAGATGTTAATTCTCTACTCTCACTGTCAGAACACCCCTCCTATTTCCCTCAGATGTGGAAGGAACAGATGGAAACAAGCAGAGGATCTTTGTCAATACTGACCAGAAAGGATGGATATTCTCAGATTTTTCACAGAAGTGACACCTGGTAAGGTATAACAGGCATATGACAAATTTTCAGAGATGATTTTTAATTTGTGATATAGTGATGTAACAATTGGGTGTTGTGGGCAGTGTGATGTGCTTAATACAACCAGGTTCTATTTGCTTCGTAACAACTTGTTTTTGAGAAAACAACATAAACCCAAGTACTTAGATTCCTTTCCTTAATAAAGATCCTGTGACTGATGTTATAAGTTAATAAAACAATACTTGAGGAAATGTAAGAATCCTTCACAATGTTCAAGTGCCCACAGAGCACAGATAACTGCATTTGGATAGTTGGATTGAAAGCTTTGAGCTTGTGTGATAAATGTGTGGCACGAGGGTATAATAAATTGAAATGCTCCCACCCCCTGCCTTATTGATGTTCTGATAGTAAATTCAAAGTGTTCTACTTCCACAAATACACCTAACACGGTACAGAGAACGTTACTAATAGAAATTTTGAAAGTCACAAAGTAAAGTCTTCTGGTTCAATCATTTCCACTTAATTTCTCATAAGCATTAGGTTTGATCTCAGAACTGATCAGGAAATCTAGACAGTTAAAGTTCTGAACAGCTTCGGTGCTAATAATTGTGGCTTGGTCTCCCTCTTAAAATAAAATTAATCACCAAGCTATCAAAAAGAAGCTTCATAAATTCATTAAGAGAAATTTGAAAAGAAACAGCAGATTTATTTCCTTTATACTTCAGAACTAGTAAGAGAAGTAAAGTTTATACATTTAGGGGAATTAAAGAGCAATACTGCGAAGAAACAAAAGTAATTAGGAACAGGAAGAGAACAGCCTTCCTAGAGAGTCATTGAAAAAAAAAAACTTCCTTAGCCACAAACACACGCAAGAAATGTGTCATTTACTGAAAGAAGGCATTCTCAGATAAGAATTAAGACATGTACACAGAGGGAAAGATAGACAATTTAAAAATAGAATTTCTTCATTGATATTAACAGTATTTTGTTGGCATAGATTTTACAAACATCATTTTATAATACTAAGCATTCTACTCATCCCTCTGATAATTTTGTATGATAAATACACTACATAGCAGAGATAGTCTATTCTGGGTGGATATACTCGGTCTATAACTTTGAATGGAAAGGAAACATTACATGGTATCGATGGTAGAATCAGGTAGACACATTCCCTTTGGTCACTGCTCAGGTAATGTCTTGGTGGCCTCAGTTTGTGCTGTGAAGGACCCCTGAGCCAGATCAGAAACAGATACAAAATCCTGAAGTGCATGACTCTTAAAGGACAGAAAGTCACACAGAATATCAGAACTATGGAGAAAATGAATTGGTCCCTACATGACAGTATGAATTTGATATCAAAGAGTATTTTTTTTGTGCTCCCACTTAAAATATGAAACCACGGTATGGTCATTCATGGAAAGGTGACAGTAGATTAAAATGGTTATTTTAAGATGGTCTGTCATGTTAGCTCATTTTGTCCACTTCTAGTTAATCTTGTGAATGATCTTCAAGCTTTGAGTTGCAGTTTAATTTTGTGGGTGTATTCATAATGTTTAATTTTAAGTATTTTGATTAAAATATTTACTACAAATAAAATCTATGATTTTATGTGACCTTAAATATATCTTATAGAATATATTTAATATATCTATAAATGAACATTTCATTTTCATTTTGTTTTCTCTCTTAAACTTTTAAAATACTTTCTCTTTACTGTCTTATAGTTTTATTTATGTACTCATGTGATAGTAATTTGTACTAGTCTTATTTGCATATCTTATCTCTTATGAATGTTTGCCTTTTTTATTTTTCAGCATTTCAGTGTTTATTCAGTATTCATTATTCTACTGTAAAATTTTCCCATGTAATTTTTAGAATACAATTTTGAGTATGGAGTCAGTCCTATTTCAAAAATGAAGACAGGCCTAGTGGTCTGCAATTATTTTGATATGTATTCTAAATGTCCACACAAATGGAGTGGTGTTCCAGTAACTGAACACATTTTAAAATGTGATTATAAAAAGACATGTTTTGATGGGTTAATATTTCATCTTACTTTAGATATGCTGGCACTGGTTAAAATAATGTTGACATTTATAGTCACATGTTCCTTTTGATAAAATTGATTACAAATAGTATTGATTGGTCTGCGTAAGGCAGAAGGGGTTTGTAATCTCAGTCCTTAGAGGTGAAGCATGAAGAATGGCAGTTCAATGTCAGCAGAAGCTACATGATGAATTAGTTTTCAGGCTGTGCTACCTCTGACCTTGTCAATTCATCTGAAACATAAAACTCTCATGTATCATTCTTTGCCCAAAATCTTTGGGGTGGTAGATGATTCAACTGCGCGTGGCTTTTACATGCCAAATTCTTGATTACCTACTTTTGAAATATATTTTGCTCATTTTTAGATAATTTCACACATGTGCACAATTTATTGTAGTCATAGTTACTTCTTCTGTTAGAAACACCCATAGAGAAATTAGATATTTAAAAACTTCTTTTTAACAGTTTTATATAGTTTAATTTTGAATAGGACAGACAAATATGTATAGAAGGTTCTAGGCTATCACTCCATTCATTAAGTATGGTCACAATGTTTTGCCATGTATGTGTTTGACAATACAATGAAGTATACAGGTACACAATTGCCACAACTACATAGCAAATTTTATTTATGTCTAGACTGAATTTCAATTCTTATCCTTTTATGAGTTGTATAACTCAATTCAGACTACTCCTTATGTTTAAGCCAGTTAACTTCTAAATGATAATATCATAAACTTTATGGTCACAAATCTGATTATACTGTACTTCCATTCTGAATGCTGTAACTTACATGTTAGAAACACTTTTATGCAGAAATGATGGCGTCATTAGTTAAGAAGTACTGAGCACCTTCAATAGAACATAAAAGCTAATTTTATACATATACCTATATTGTTGTAATCATATCCACTTCTCTTCATATATTAGAAGCACCCACTAAAAAGTATTTAAAAACCTCTTTTTAACAGAAATGCCTGTGGGTGGATATGGGAGCAAACACACTGTACTACGGATTAAGAATGTTAGAATCTATTGTGCATTAAAGCCATCCTATCCTACTGCACTCAATGAAATAAAAGTTTACTTTGTGAATAAAAATAAAGAAAATCATTTATGAGCTTTTGTTATGCAAGTATAAGTCTTGAAACTATAATTACCTTATAAGCCCTGTGTTATTTTTAATACATAATTTCTCTTCTTGTATTTATTATTTTATCATATGTGGGGAGGGGATTGAGACATGGTTTCACTGTGTACCCTTGGCTGTTCTAGAACTTGCTGTGTAGACCAGGCTGGTCTCAAATTCACATGTGCCTCTGCTTCATAAATGCTGAGATTAAAGGCATGTGCCACCACCGTGAAGCTATCATCATTTTTCATGTAATTTTCACAAAAGAGCTTCCCATTAAACCAACTTTTTATTGGGTATTTTTTTATTTATATTTTAAATGTTGTCCCCCTTCCTGATTTCCCCTCCGCAAACCCCACCATCCTATCCCCCTCCATTTGCCTCTATATGGGTGCTCCCCCATCTCTTTAGGTTGGGGTATAAGCCTCCACAGGACCAAGGGCCTCCCCTCCCAGTGATGCCAGATAAGGCCATCCTCTGATATATATATGGAGTCTATGGGTCTCTCCATGTGTACTTTTTGGTTAGTGAGTTAGTTAGTCCCTGGGAGCTCTGGGTGGTAAGGTTAGTTGATATTGTTCTTCATAGGGGTTGCAATTACCTTCAGCTCCTTCAGTCCTTCCCCTAACTTTTCCATTGAGGTTCCCTGGCTAAGTCCAATGGTTGGCTGTATCTGCATCTGCACTGGTCAGGCACTGGCAGAATCTCTCAAAATACAGCTATACCAGGCTCCTGTCTTCACTTCTTGGATGAAGCAGAGACTGAAGTAAAGGCCATCCAGAGACTGCCCCATCTAGGGATCCATCCCTATGGCAGACACCAAACCCCAATACTATTGCTAAAACCAACTTTTATAGTTAAAGCCTAAGGCTTATAAATTTTTAAGGTTATAACATAACCTGATCAGTGCTACAGAAAATGTCAAAGAGTTGTATATGAATGTAAATCTCAGGAACTAGAGAAGTTTCCCTTTTGATTTCCAAAGTATCATCATTGTAAGAAATGCCATGTTTCATTATGACATTTTTAAGCATGTGTAGCATGCCCTGTCTTTTTCTTTGTTTTATTTTTTAATTGGATATTTTATTTATTTACATTTCAAATGTCATCGCCTTTCCCCATTCCCACCTCAAACACACCCTATGCCATCTCCTCTCCTTCTGCTTCTATGAGAGTATGCCCCTACACATCTACCCACTTCCACCTTATTGGCCTCAAATTCCCCCACACTGGGGCATCCAGCCTTCACAGGACCAAGAACCTCCTCTCCCACCTATGCCTGACATCACTGTAAGAAATGTCATGCTTCATTACAACAGTTTCAAGCATCTATAGCATGCCCTGTCCATCTTTTTCTTATTCATTGCATGTCTCTGCCTTTTTTGCTTTGTCCCTGAATGATAATATGTAAATTAATCTCTGTCAATTATTTTTGATCATTGTCTGATCTAAACACTCATAGAATAGTTTTTACACTGTTCTTTCCTTGGCTTGAGCTTGTAGATGAATACAAATCTCATATTACAGATGACAGTGAGCTATACTACTTTTGTAGCATTTATGGATCATCTGTCTGTAAGTAAGGTAGCTAAGTTTTCAGATTAATAAATTGCCCTCATTATGGTAAGGGCAGGTTACCATAAATGATATTTTAACATTTTCCATTTGCCCTCTCACATCACACTTAGAGATGACTACATACGCTATTTATAAATCTGTTTTATGGTAATTTAATATAAAATTACATCATGCCTTATATTATGCCTTATAGAATATTTTCTTAAGTTAACTTTGTATAAGTAAATGCCAATTAATTGAGTCTTAAGAGTTTAAATTATATTCAACAAGTTATGTTTGTTCAGCTATGTGTTGCCAACAATTTCTATATGTAACTGATCTGTCATCTTCTGAATAAGCATTTACTTTTTTATGTTATGAATATACTTCATTCATAACACAGACAACATAAAAAGATGTTTTAATATTCATAGAGAGGAGACTATAAAGAACAGCAGTGAAATAAAATTCTCACTGAGAAAAATCTCTTCATATTTCCTGAATCTACAAAGACCTGTCAGCATGAAGGCTTCTGTTTTTCAAATTCCTGAATTAATAAGTTCTTTTTCTGTACTTTAAATAATTCTGTACTTTTATTGTAATATTTACAGACATGAATAACAACCGCCCTTCCCCTTACATTGATTGTGAGGCTGACTCTTGAGGAGCAGTCATTTACTTTCTCAGCAACCTCACCCTAATGCCATGACAACAGCATAATTTTCATACACTTTTGATCATGTTTTTAAAGGATGAATTAAGAGGGACATTTTACCACTTTTAACATAAATTCATTTGATTTATAATACTGACCCACACCAAAGCTATTTCATTATTACAAATCATAAATTAATTTAACTGAAGTTCCAATCTATGTTGTACTTTTAAAGAAATTTGAAATATGAACATAGTGTTAGGAGCATCGTGCCTTTTATTTCCTATTGGCTAATTAGTCAATGCTTCAATCAGCTGCAGCAGACTTCACAATCCTGCATCATCTCACTTGAATGCCTGATACAATTAATAAGCTATAGTACTTTATTCACATGTACAATGTAGTTTCAAGTTATTTGCTAATATTTCAGATACTTTCTAGTATTTCAGATCAATAAAAAGTGATAAAAATGGGCACTTCAAAGTGCCATTTCCATCCTCTAACCCAAGTAATAGGAGATACTTTAAGATTTTTTTATCCTTAATTTCAAAATGTAATTAATTTTAAGTAATCAATAATTTTATGTCTCAATTCCATATATCACACAACTATATATACTTTTTAAGTTTTTAATATTCTGCTTAAATGATAATAAAATTAATCAATAATTGTTGATTGACCCATAATAAATTTATATGACATTTTTTATCATTATTACAGATTTTTACGTGAATATATTTTGCTTCCACCTTTCTATTGAGAATCATGGAAAACCAGAGCATTGTCAATGAGTTCATACTCTTGGGGCTTTCTCAGAATCCCAAAATTGAGAAGATATTGTTTGTTGTATTTCTGATGATGTACCTAGCAACAGTTGGAGGCAACATGATGATTATAGCAACCATTATCTACAGCCCTGCATTGCTGGGTTCTCCCATGTATTTCTTCTTGATATTCCTGTCCTTACTGGATACTTGTACTTCTACTGTTGTCACACCCAAGCTTATTTTAGATTTCTTCTATGAGAGGAAGACCATCTCCTTTGAAGGCTGCATGACACAACTGTTTGCTTTTCACTTCTTTACTGGTGCAGAGGTCATTGTCCTGGCAGCTATGGCCTATGACCGCTATGTGGCCATTTGCAAACCCCTTCACTACTTGTCCATTATGACCTGGAGACTCTGTGGTGTTTTGGTGGGGGTAGCTTGGGCAGGGGGATTCTTACATGCTATTACACAAATTATCTTTACTTTGCAGCTACCGTTTTGTGGACCCAATGTTATTGATAATTATGTTTGTGACTTATTCCCATTACTCAAGCTTGCTTGCACTGATACACACATTTTTGTCATTTTGGTCTTTGCAAATAGTGGCTCTATCTGCATCATTATCTTCTCCTTGCTGCTTGTCTCCTATGGTGTCATCTTGTTCTCTCTGAGAGCCCACAGTTCTGAAGGACGAGTTAAAGCTCTCTCCACCTGTGGATCCCACATTACAGTTGTTGTTTTGTTCTTTGTCCCATGCATTTTAATATATGCACGAACTACATCGCCATTCCCATATGAGAAATATGTGGTTATATTTGTCAATGTCTTGACACCACTGCTCAATCCTATGGTTTACACTTTCAGGAATAAGGAAATCAAGAATGCCATCAGGAAAATGTGCAGAAGTTCTAAAGTGGTTTCTGATAACTATTAAAATATTATGCTTACAGTGCTGAGGGGATGGGTAAGAGTAGTTGCTAATTATGATATGAGCTGGGGATTCTCAGAACCCATGTCAGAAGCCAGTCATATCACTCTATGTTTAACTCAATTTTCATGATATGATTATCAATGAGTTCACCAGACTTCTAATCAACAACAGTGAGTTCAAAGTCAAAGATTAGTGGAGACTTAGGCACAAAGAAATGAGATTTGGTGTCATAGATAGCCATAATAAGTGCCCCCTTTTGTCTCTAAGTTTGTGTGTATAGGAAGACATACTGTCCAACTCTCATGTATACAGATATGTATGTTTCACACCACATAATAGATACACAAAAATAAGGACACACATAAAAACTTACACTCAGAAAACTAAAAGAAAATAATAAAAACATCAATATTGATTTGTATAGGTATGGCATTTATTAACTCATTCTGAAGACAAGACATCAGTTTCCACAATGTACAATAATTTTGAGGTGAAAAAACTATTTTTCTCTGTTCAAGTTTTTACTCTGACTTTGCTACTCAATATTGTTATGTGATAATTAAAATCAGTTCAATTTTAAACTTCCCTGAATCAAAGAGACTCTGCTTTTAAAACTAGTGGAATGGTTGAAATTCTGACTCTTTCTGTGGAACTAGTAGAATTCTTCACATTTCAATCTTTTCATCTTAAAAATTGACTGACAAAAAAGAAGTACATTTGAAATTATGAGAAGAAAAAGAAATCTTTCTAAGAAAAGATGGGTTTGTGAGACCTCAAAACCTTACAATGCAGAGAGAGGAGCAAAAATAGGACCTCATCTCTAGGTGTTCTTGAATCATCTAATTCAACATCCTCTGTCACCCATAGCACCTCCTGTTCAACAAGAAATTTGGACATTATTTTTCATCAGTACTCAGTATGAGAAAGTGACATCTTGACCATATGTCTCCTACCAATTCAGAGGGAAAATAACCCAGAGGCAACAGATTTTAACCTAAAGAAGTATAGTAAAAGCAAGTGTCATGTCACTGTTTTCAATAAATAAATGTAAAAATAGGAATAAAATGACTCTTAATGATATTCTGCTCTAATAGGTCTGTGGCCTTATTCAGCCATCATGAGAAACTTCCTTCTTCAGCAGATGGGAGCAAATACAGAGATACACATGTAGACAGAGAAGGGAAGGAAGGAGGGAGGGAGGGAGGGAGGGAGGGAGGGAGGGAGGGAGGGAGGGAGAGAGAGGAGGGGGAGAGAGAGGTGGGCATCCTTGAAACACACAGCATTAAATGAGATGCGAGAGTCCTTGGAACATAAAATACTGAATGGGATGTTCCCTTCAAATCCTCCTCAGTGCTGCGGAAATCCTGCAGAAGAGGAGGAGGAAAGAGTGTAAGAGGCAGAGAGGATGCGAGTCAGCAAGAAAACAAGGTCCTCTAAAACCAGTAAACCTCTTGTGAACTCACAGAGAGCAAAGCAGCATGCACAGGCCTGCATCAGGTCATGTGTGCATTTATTATGATTTCTAGTTTAATGTTTTTATGGGATTCCAATTGCTAGACATTTTTAACTTCTGTGTAGTTTCTATTTGTCTCAGCAGATTTTCACCTGGATGACAGACTCCATCCAGAGATCATCTGAGGACTGCAAGCTGCTGAGCTCTGGTCTTGCTGAAAGCTGATGTAAACTAGTCAAGTCTATGTGATTACTCACTGTCTTCCAGCTGGATCAGCTAACCAGATGCTTCTGATAAACAGAGAGAAGGACCTCACCTCTAGGTGTTCTTGAATCATCTAATTCAATGTCCTCTGTCACCCATAGCACCTCCTGTTCAATAAGAAAGAGGAATTTGGACATTGACCAGCCTTTGACTAGCATTTCAGTCTTATTGGGCCCCAATGACAACTGTCCTAATGCCAGCCAGAACAGTTACAAAAGAGATTATACCATCATCCATTGTCCCACCTAATAGGTTAAAATGCTAAGGCAAAAAGAACTCCCCAGGCCCATGATGAAAAGGATCAAAACAGGAATTCATCAGTCTCATACAAAAGTTGTTCCTGATGGAAGATCAGATGACTAGACATCAGATGGAAAGCCTCTCAACATCCCCCAAAACCATTAGAGATAAGACTCAACCCCATTGGTCCCTCCCTTTCTTAGCCTCACTAATTCTAACCCCCCATTTGTTCCCTCTAGTATCAGCAAAGGGGCAAAGGCCAGACCATTATTCTTTCTTCTTTTTGCCCTGACTTTGTGGGCCATGACTCATTAACACTCTCCCCTGGTTTGTCTAGCTCTGCATTTTAGCTGTATAACTTATGGTCCTTAGGACCAAATTTATGCTCCCCTCAACTTCCAGAGTGGCCAATGACTCAGACCTCGAGAAAACTGACAAATCAAGGACTTGATATAGTTACAACTTGTGTCCTTCCCCCAGGCCTGAGTAGACCTGTCATTTACCACAATAGACCAAACAACAGTAGGACCTAGAAGGAGGCATTGCCGTGCCAGTCTTGGAGCCCTGAAGTCTGCTACCAAGCTAAGAAGAATAGACTGCCTGCTGAGCTAGTCTTGTCACCTTCAGGACTACTATCTCCTCATCCAGCCCCTGGGCTGACCCGAGAAGAGACTCTGGGGGGCGGAGCTTCCCCTTTATATGGGAAAGCAAAATATTAAACTTCGGACTTTGATCAGAATACTTTGTCTTGGCCCCACGTTTCTCTCGCCCTCCTTCCAGTTAACTCCCAGGCTTTGTCTCAGGAGAACCCGGTAACCTATAGCTGCAGGCAGCTACAACAAGTCAGAGGGAGAAATGAGAGGATCTAACTCACTTCATTTTGAAAAAATCAGACATGTTAGGCCTTATACTTCAGTTTCCCAGAATAACAACGTAGACTTCTTAGAAAAGCTACAGAAAAGGGACAACCAATTAGCAACTGCCCTGACGTCTGTTCAGGGGCTTACAACAAATAAGAAAAAGTTTCTATATAGTAACCCTCTCTTCTTTGAGGTATGAACCAATTAGAAGTGTACAAATATCCCATACCATAAGCTCAACCAATCACAACAAAGGTGACCTAAACACAACTTGAAAACCCCTAATGGGCTTTAAAAAGGGGCCTGTGAGCTTCCCTCATGGTCACTGCTATATTGCTTGGATGGTTGATCCACACATGGTGGCTGTTTCTGTAGAATAAATGCTCTTATTTTTTTGCAAACTATCTGAGTCTGGAGTTTGCTTTAAGTGATTCGTAGACACTGTCTTAGTTAGGGTTTTACTGCTGTGAACAGACATCATGACCAATGGAAGTCTTATGAAAGACAACATTTAATTGGGCCTGGCTTATAGGTTCAAAGGTTCAGTCTATTACCGTGAAGGCAAGAGCATGGAAGCATCCAGGCAGTCATGGTACAAGCAGGGCTCAGAGTTCAACATCTTTGTCTGGAGGCTGCCATTAGGATACTGACTTCCAGCCAGCTAGGGTGAGGGTCTTAAGCTCACACCCACAGTGATGCACCTACTCCGGCAAGGCCATACCTCCTAACAGTGCCACTCTTTGGCCCAAGCATATACAATCCATCACACTTACACACCCGATTTTGATTTCCATTAACACAAAACCCAACAGCTTGAAGTCTGTTTTGTGTTGCCCAAGTATGGGCTGTGTCCTTGAGATTTGTTGATCTGACAGGATTGCAACCTTAAAGACAACTGACTTGCCGTCTCCCATCAGCTTCAAATGCCAATATCGCCTCAGCTAGGGTGCCATCACCAGTTTACTACTTCTATGCTGGGATTTAGGATGTTCATTTTTGGACTGTTACAACTGATGTGATTTCATGCATATTACTCTTCTGTGGTGTCTGGAAAAAGTTTTCTTGTAGTTATCCATCACTTGTGGTTCTCATGATATTTTTAAAGACTTTTCTCAATGGTCCCTGAGCCTTGTAGACATCCCATTGGGACTCAATGTTCCTATTCCCTACTCTCTTATTCTCTAAAAATTGAAAATTTATAGGTGCGTGTGTTAATTGTCTTCTACAAATAACAAGTTTTTCTGTGAATTGAGAAAAAGAGAAAAACTGGAGTTGAAAGATGCCCCAATCTTGGGTCATTTAATACTATGTTCACTTAACAGAATAATAAGAGGCTTTCCCATAGGACCTATGACCTATATAATGACTGGTTATTGTTAGTGCAAGGCATGAGTTCAATATGGTAGGGCAGGTCTTAAATGCAAGTGAATAGTCATTGGTTTCTTGAGTGACTTTTATGTTCCATTATACCAGTGGACATAACTTGTTCAGGTCAATAATTATCAAATCTTTCAGGGAATCACAGTTTTGGTGAGACTGATGCTTAGCTTTATCCTCTGATAGCTTACCTCACAGCTTCTAGTACTATGAGAGGTAGCTAGTATATATGAGAAATTCTGAGACTCATAAGAGAAAGGAGGACTATATCAGCAACTGAACCATGGTAAATTTATAGGGTATTTCTTTTAAGAATGTGGTTTTGTGGCATCAGCAATAGTGTCTGGGTTTGGTGGCTGCATATGGGATGAATCACCATGTGGGGCAGTATCTGGATGGCCTTTTCCTTCAATCTCTACTCCACTCTTTGTCCTTTTATTTCCTTTAGACAGGAACAATTCTAGGTTAAAATTTTGAGAAGGGTGGGTGGCCTCATCCCTCAACCAGGGGCAGTGCCTAACCTCTTACTATGATCACTACAAGTTCTCTGTACCCTCTTTGTTGGGTATTTCAGCTAATCTCATCTTTGTTGGTCCTAAGAGACTCTTGCTTTCTTGGCATGTGGGACTTTCTGTTGTCTATACCCACATCCCCATCCCCGTTGCTACATATCTCTGTTCAACTTCCTGATCCTCTGTACATCTTCCCTCCCCGTCTCCTCTCACATCTGATCCTACCTCTCTTTTTCCTCTCTCACTCCTCCCTTCCTCCTAAGTCCCGCCCACCCTCTATTTCGAATGATTATTTTGTTCCCCATTCTAAGTAGGACTGAGGCATCCACACTTTGGTCTTCCTTCTGCTTGGCCTTCATATGGTTGTATTATGTATTATGTTCTGTAAGTTGTATTATGGGTATTCCAAGTTTTTGCCCTAATATTCACTTATCAGTGAGTACATACCATGTGTGTTCTTTTGAGAATGGGTTACCTCATTCTGGATGATATTTTCTAGTTTCATCCATTTGCCTGCAAATTTCATGAAAGGCTTGATGCCCTGGTGTTGGGAACGCTAGGGTGGTAGGGCTGGAGTGGGCGGGTGGGTGGAAAAACACCCTCATGGAGGCAGGGAGCAGAAGGGATGGGATGGGAGGAATTTTCGGAGAGGAAACCAGGAAAGATAACATTTGAAATGTAAATAAACAAAATAATCAATAAAAAGTTTTAAAAAAGAGAATGTGGTTTAATTTTGCCTCTGTTCTAGGAAAAGATCCTCTCATTGTGTGTATCACATAAATTTAAAATAAAATATTTTTATTAGTGAACAGTTTTGGCATAATTTCTTACATATTCAATGAAAGATAACTTTGACAGACAGTATTTTAACTAAGTTCTGCAAAGAGTCACTGTATTTCACCAACTATAAAATAGTCCACTCTTTCTGATGATATATGAATTTATTATCAAATAAAACCTCCTCTAAATTGAAAACAAATCCAAGATGGTCACGAAAGCACTGAAAATTATATAATAAATGAAACATTATTCAAAATTGGTTCCTGATCTCATGTGGCCAGAAATTTTTCAAGTCCTGAGAGATCTAAGAATTAGTCTCACAGATTCATGATGTCTCAGAGAATCCTCTTTAAATTCCAGATGTAATGAGGAGGCAATTTTGGATCCTTTGTTATGTTTTGTTCAGCAACCATGGTGAATACAGCAACCAGGAAGCAGAGGTAACATCCTCCAGCCTTACTGCCAGAGCCTCTCTAGGGCTTTTCCTTAGATGTGGAAGTAAGAGCTGGAAACAAGCAGAGAATCTTGATCAGCACTGAATGAAAAGGACAGCAATCTGCATATTTTTAACAGAAGGGACATTTAGTGAGGTAAAGCAAGATGCTATGCACCTTTTTGAAGGATGTTTAACTCATAATAAAGTGAAGTAACATGTGGGCATTGTGTGCAGCCCACTGCATTAAGAAAATCATTTCTCTTTCACATCCCAATTATTTATTCTTGAGAGACTTCTATCAACCCTGATGCGCAGATTACTTTTCATACTAGAAATTTTATGACAAAAAATAGTGTTTTATCAATTTACTAAAACATTATGTGAGTAGGAGACAAGAGAATAGAATTTCATTAAAAAAATGTTTAAGATCACATGGTGCTCAAATAACTGTTGTTGTAGCAGAAAGTCCTTCCATCTATTTATCCCTTGAAGAAAATTCTTCCCACTAATTTCTAGAGCATTCATTTTTTTCCATTTTTAATTAAATTAAACATATTTTCAATTTTTCTACTTCATATTAAAATCAAACTACTTATAAGTTCAGCACAAGTATATTTTCCTATTATCTGTCTGTCAATACTTTCATTATTTAAACATACACTCATTAATGAAGTAGTAACTAACCATTATAAAGTTGTATTGAAAGGCAAATGCTTTGAGGTTATATAAATAATGTTAACATAAGAAGATGATAAGTAGCAGCATCTCTGTACCTTAAGTAGCTACAGAAATCAAATACAAAATGTTCTAGTTTCAAAAATATACACTAGTATAGGTGACAGAAAAAATACAGGTTAAGAAAATTTAACTCATGTCATATAGTGAAGACTTCTGATTTAATTTTGTTCACTTAGATTTTTCAAAACATTAGCATTCTTCCTTTGAACTCTTATAAAAACTAAGTGGGTGAAGCTCTTTAGTGCTAGGATTCTGGCTTGTTCTCTCTCTTAAAATGAGCAGAATCACTAAGATATCAAAGAGACTTAAGAAACCCATCAGGAAGGACATTAAAAAAAACAGAAAAAAAATCTCTTTGTCATTTCAGGAAATATTGGACAAGTAAAGTTGAGACATTTAGGGAAAAAGAATAACATGGTGGGCAGAGAAAAGACCAGTAATCTGAAGGAAACATAGTTTTGAGGAAGTCAAGCAAACAAACCATGTTAGCTATAATCAGTGGGACTGGGACATCCACATTCCCCAGTATTTTCTTAACATTCATGTAAACAGCTCAAATAATTGTAGTGTCAATATACCCTCAGATGACAGATCTTCAATTGTGAGGCACATGAGGACTGCCATTATGAATAGTTGCTTTTAAATATATTTAAAATAAGTGTCTATTTTTTTATTCTTTTTTTTGTACATCACATTCTAATGGAAGTTTCCCCTCCATTTCTCCTCCCAGTTCCCTAACCTCCTCTCTTCCCCAGATCCACTTCCCTATTTCCCTTAAAGAAACAAGAGGAGGCCTCCCAAGGGTATCATCTAGACATGGCATAAAAATGTACAATAATGCTAAGCACAAAGCCTGACATCCAGGATATGAAGACTGTAAATTCATAGACATCCTAGGCTACATGATGAGTCTGTGATCATCCGGGTCTTTTCTCGTACCACTGGAATAAGGTCTGTTCATGTTGAGCTGTGGTCACTTGATTTATGACACATGGAGATCACTGTTCCCATTTGCTTGTCAACTATATTTATAGAGAACTTTTATACATTTGAGAATTTCTTACATATGTACAAGGTATTTTGATTATATCATAGCTCATCCAACAGCAGTAAGTAAACATTTTAATTTCAAAGTAATGCTTTATTTAATACATTTTTAGAGTAACATAAATAACACAGGACAGCTCAGATCATATCTCACATAGATTCTTTTTGATACTAACACACTACTTTATTATCCATTCATTTGTCAAGATAATGAAGGAAAAATACAAATGTTTGTCTCATCTAAATAATAAATTCTATTTATATTTGAGTAAATTTTTCATTGTCATATTTATTTTTTATTTATTTTTCAAAATAAAATGTAATTACATAATTACCACTTTCTTGTCCTCCCTCCAACTACTCCCAAATCTATTCTTTCCGGGCTTTCTGTGTCTTCTTCCTAACAAACATCAAATTGATAAACTCTTTGTATTACTATTGTAGCATAATATATAAATGAAATAATACAAAGAAAATACAGCTAGGGTTGAATGAATCTGCTTATTGTTGCATGTGTATAAATGATATAAGGGGTGATCACTTGTTGTTGGACACCTAACTAGAAGCTCATTCCTGGGAAAGACCAATTCTCTCTCCCTCAATGGGTCATTATTTGCCTGTAGTTCTTTGTCTAGATATGGGCCCCTGGGATTTCTGTCTTTCACATTAGCATGTCTATTGCTGCCCTTGTTCTTGTTTAACAGCCATATTGCTGAGAGATACCATAGGTTTAAAGTCTGTGTCATTTCTGGGAGACAGTCTCACAGAAGTGTTCCTTGACCTTTGGATATTACAAATTTTCTGCACCTCACCAGAATTCCCCCAGAGCCTTAGGTGCTGGATTTGAGCTTTAGGTGGATCTGTTGGCCATAACAAGATCAGTTGATCTGGATAATCTGACCAGATTTACTTTTCTGTAAGCATGTCCTTCTGATGCAAAAGATGATTTTTGATGAGAGCTACACTTGTCAATATGTAGAAGAATGAGTTTTATAATGCCTTTCATTTTCAGGAAATTCCATTTATTAATTATTTATCATGGTGACTGTGATATTGATGATTTTACAAAGTTGTATCTGGCGCCAATTGATTAAAGGGTATTTCCACTTTCTTTTATATCAGGTTAAGTGAATCTTCTTTATACTGAGGTCTTTGATCCACTTCAAACTGAGTTTTGTGCAGGATGATAAATATATATCTACTTGCATTTCCCTACATGCTGATATCAAGTTAGACTAAAAACATTTGTTGCAGATTGTTTTTTTTTTTTTTTTTTTTTTCATTTCCATTCCCACAGAATTAACTGCCTGGGACTCAGGAAGGAAGGCTGTTGGAGATCAGAGAATCTGTAGGCCTGATCTAGAAACTGTGCTTATTTTTTTATTGCATAGCTTGATGTTCTTATGCAATTCCTAACAGTGAGTACAAGGGTCGTCTCTTAGTCTTTTGCATATTTTCAATTTCTTTACAAAAAGATCAGGTGTTCATAGGTGTGAGGATTTATGTCTGAGTCTTCCACTAGAACCCATTGATCAACCTATTTTTATGCAAATATTATGTGGATTTTGTCACTACAACTCTGCAATACAGTTTGAAATCAGAGATGGTGATACCTTCAGAAGTTATTTTACTCTATAGGATTTGATTTAGCTTTCCCAGATTTGTTTTTCCATTTGAAGTTGAATAATATTTTTTGAAGTCTGTAAAGAAGTGTGTTGGAATTTTAGTGGCAATTTTATCAAATTTGTAGGTTGCTTTTAGTAAGATAGCCATTTTTACTAAGTTTCTCATACAGATTTATGAACATGGAAGATCTTTCCATCTTCTGATGCCATCTTTAATCTTCTTCCATGACTTGCAGTTTTCATCATACATGTCTATTATATCATTGAAAATAATACTTTGACTCTTCCATTCTAATTTTTAACTTTAAGTATCATATTGTATAGATATTACAAGAGTTGAAAGCCTTATCTTGTTCCTGATTTTAGTGAAATTATTGATTTTTCTCTCCATTTAATTTGATGATGGCTATCAGGTTGCTGTAAATTGCCTTTATTAAATTTAGGTATATCCCTTGCATCCTGATATATCTCTCCAAGACTTTTATCATGAAGGAGTGTTAGATTTTGTCAAAGTCTATTAGCATTTAATAAAATAACCAAGTGAGGTTTTTTTTTTTTTCAGTTTGTTTACATGGTGGATTACATTGATAGGATTTTAGTGTCTTGAATCATCCCTGAATCTCTGGGATAAAACTTAATTGATCATGTAGATGATCTTTTTGATGTTATACCAGATTCAAAGGTCCTGATTTTTTTTTTATTGGCTCAATTTACACTTTCAGGCATTGAATTATCTTATTAATTTCCTTCAAGTGTCTGTTTGTGTTTTCATAAATTTCTTCAAGTGATTTATTTATTCACTCTTTATGGACCTTTATTATACTCATAAAGGCAACTTTAAGGTTTGTATCTAATGCCTCAGCTATATTGCATTTTCCACTACCTATTATAGTTGTTTTGCTGGGATCAAAGGGAGACAGATTGTCCTGGCAGTCACTGATTTTGTTTTTATATTAGGGTTTAGTTATCTAAGTTTGGCATCATTGTAATTTTTGGTACTAATAACTGTTTTCTTACCTAGTTCTCAGGAGAGTGCCCGTGTGTTTCCTGCTAAGAATTCTTCAGAATCCATGTCCAGTGTGAGGACTGAAGATCTCCGTATAACTTTTCTAGGTATTGGAAGCTGACACTTAGGAATGGGAATTGTGCAAAATGAGGTGGCTGAGCTGGATTTGGAGGCAGCAGCTAGTGGTCTGCTACAGAACTGCTGATGAGGCTAAAGGGTGAGACTTAGAGGAAAGGCAAGTGAAGGTCACCTACCTGCCTATGTGCCAGCAACTTGTCCCTAACATTTCATATCTTTGATAACACATTCTAATTCTGTCATTGTTTTCATGTGCTTTCCACAAAGAACTTTGTAAATTCCTTCCAAAGAAATTTATTTGCACAAATAAAACCCAAGGATTGTAGAATTTTATGTGTATAAAATATCATGACCTATGCCTCAGAAAACAGTAAGTGTTTAGGTCTGCTGAGGGCAGGGATCAGGAGTCTAGAATAGGTTTTCTTTTTTATTTAAATACTATCATTATAAGGGATATGGATTTTTAAATTAAATATATAAACACCTCATGATAGACACATTAGTAAGTAATATAGTTCTGTTCTTTTAAAATTACTGTCATTAAAATTGTCACATATTTTTTTATAATATAATTGAATTATTTTTAATCTCAGATTTCAAATAAAAATATGCATCTATCCACATATATTTATATAAACATATATTTAAAAAATTTATACTTAAAATCATATTTATTTTAAACATTCAATTATATAGACAGGAAAAGTAACAGATATTCTTTGTAGCTATGGCAAGGAAATGAGCACATAAGATGGAATATTACTTCAGCGTCTATTAAAGAGGCAGATAGGATTTCAAGTGAATTAATTAAATGTAGAATTTTGCAACCATGTGACAATGAATAACATTTTTGCATTTTCAAATTGACTTCTTTATAATCCTTAAAGATGAGCATATAAATTGTTTATCAGCATGGTTTATAGTAACATTATACAAATTTCTAACTATATGTCATATCATCTTTTTAAATAATATTTGTCTAACAAGTAAATAAAACATTATAATGTAGCAGATTATTAATTTTCAGGAGTCTAATTCAAATTCAATGAATAATTTCTCTTCTGCAGATATGTGTTGTTACCAGTTTTCATATGTGCATTTTTTTCTCCATCACTTGAGCTTTTATCACTTACTGTTGTCTTTGTCAAGAAGCCACATTGACACCGCAAGATTATAACAAGATGTTTTCTTGTTGCTAGTGAGAAGGAGAATAGAAAGAATAACCACCAATGCTACTATAAATAAGAAAAAAATTCACTGTTCAGAAACTGATTCTTTGGAGATCTCAAAAGTCTTGGAACATGTATTTCTTAAAATCTCTGGCTCAATTCTTTGTTCATTTGATCTTGCAACTTAGATGAAAACATTGTACAAATACAAAGTAGCAATAACCTCTGTCTTACAATGTTTATCAAGAGCTTGAGACTTGATCTATAAAATTTTCTTTATTTTCTTATTACTTTGAATTTTTGGGGTAGGGAGGGGCTCTTTTTTCTCTTTCTTTTTCTTTCTTTCTTTTTATTTTTCTTTTTTTTTGGCAACAGAGTAATCCTTGTATTGTTCCAGTCAAATTTTAAAATGAAGTAGAAGGGAAGAATAGTTTATAAGTGTGCTTCCTGGTGTAAATTAAATAGTAAAAGTAGCCAAGTAACTACATTTTGCCTCTTCTATTGGTGCATAAAGAATGCTCTGACAACTCACTGAAGACATCAGCTATGGCTCATTCCATGAAGAGACAGATATCCTTTATAAATTCAGGTGGTTTTTTCCTGTCTAGGTTATAGTTTCAATATTGTTTCCATATTTCTCTTGAAGAAACACAAAAGATTTTAAAAAAATGAAGGTAAAATATTTCCATTCAATCAAGTAAATATCTTTGTAAAGTATTTGAATTTGACCATTTTCAAGTACTTAATCATCCATGTTTACATCAATTCTTCAGGGTGCAAAAATGTCACCTTCACAAATCCTATTATATTCTATTTTCAATTGCAATAGACTCAATCAAAGCAATTCTCATAGGTGTATATAACTTATTGATGGTGATATTGTAAATTTATAAGTAGCAATTTTCTCATACTTGAAGATTTTACGTTAAGAAAATTTACTTTCACAGTCTTCTTATGAATCATGCAAAACCAGAGCTTTGTCACTGAGTTCATACTCCTGGGGCTTTCACAGAACCTGAATGTGGAGAAAATACTATTTGTTTTATTTTTGTTTATCTACATTGCAACTATTGGTGGCAACATGATAATTGTGGTGACTATCATCTATAGCCCTGTACTGCTGGGCTCCCCCATGTACTTTTTCTTGATATTCCTGTCTTTATTGGATGCATTCACTTCTTCTACTGTCACACCCAAGATAATTATAGACTGCTTCTATGAAAGGAAGACCATCTCTTTTGAATGTTGTATGACACAACTGTTTACAGTCCACTTTTTCACTGGGGCAGAAGTGATTGTCTTGGCATCCATGGCCTATGACCGCTATGTAGCCATTTGCAAGCCCCTTCATTACTCTTCCATCATGACCCGAAGGCTCTGTGGAATTTTAATTGTGGTGTCCTGGGCAGGAGGCTTCTTACATTCTATCATACAAATTATCTTCACATTGCAGTTGCCTTTCTGTGGCCCCAATGTCATTGATCATTACATGTGTGACTTGTTCCCATTGTTGAAGCTTGCCTGCACTGATACACATATTTATGTCTTTTTGATATTTGCCAACAGTGGGGCTATATGCATTATAATCTTCTCCTTATTGCTTGTCTCCTATGGTGTCATCTTGTTCTCTCTGAGAGCCCACAGCTCTGAAGGTCGACGTAAAGCTCTTTCCACCTGTGGTTCCCACATAATTGTTGTGCTTTTGTGTTTTGTCCCATGTCTTTTAATATATGCAAGACCTACATCTGCATTCTCCTTTGAGAAAAACATGCTTATATTTATCAATGTCCTTACACCATTGCTAAATCCTATGGTTTACACTTTCAGAAATAAGGAAATGAAGAATGCTATCAAGAAACTGTGGAAGAGATTAATAGTGGTTTCTGATAAATTTTAAAATATTCTACTTCAGTGGGTGAGGATACTTGTTATGCCAACAAAATGATTTGAGATTTAGTTTCCATTACTTTTCATGTCATAACTGAGCACAGAAGCACATTCTTAATTCAGTGCTGGTTCACAAGGTATCTTTGAATTTGAGAGTTTTACTTCATTGTGGATTCAGATGAAGAACAATGAGTTCAAGGTTCAGTGGAGATTTATTCTAAGAAAATAAGGTAGAACATAATCGTTATAGAAGTATGACTTTGTTTGGTTCTGCATGAATATTAAAAGGCATAAACATGATTTATCCTTCACATGTACTCACATGGTCTATATCAGGCTCACATACCAACAGACATACAGACATACACCCTACCTTACCTCTCACATCAACACAATCTATCAATCAATCAATTACTCAAACAAAGAAACAAACAAATAATACACCCGTACAACTTAATGAAAAGTATAAAAACATTTGATAATATATTGGACAAATACGCTCTTAACTCTTTACAATGTAATGACACAGTTTAGTACAGAGGGCATCAATAATGGGCGTGAGAATTTATGTTTTGTAGTTACACACATTCACTCCAAGAAGACTACTAAATGTTGGTATATTACAAATAAAAGCAGTTTAATTTTATTCTTTAATTTGAATAACTATTTAAAAAGTTTTAACTGTTGGAATACTTTTATTTTCAAAGTTTAATCAACATTGGTTGGCAAAATAAATATATGCTTGAAATTGGGAAATGAAAATTATTGAAGTCATTTCAGGAGAAAACAAAGTGACAACCTGAGACACCATAATCTAGAAATGCAGAAAGATGTTAAAACAGAACCTGACATGTAGTTATCCCTATATCATTTAACTTGTTTTGTTGTTGTTGAAAGGTTTTTTTCTTTTTTTCACACAGCATATTTTGCTTGTTTACATTTCTTTATGTTCTCCCAGGACTCCATTAATTAAGCTCTCTCTCCACCTCTCTCTCTCTCCTGAGAAACCAAAGAGTTAAATAAAAAATACAATAAAACAAACTAAAACAAAACAAAGTAAATCTCTTGAAGTGTATGTGCACACATACACACAGACTCAAACATTAAAACATAAAATCAGAAATAATAACATGTACGCAAAAGATGAATAAATCAAAAATGACAAAACAAAACTTTGTAATACTAAAATGTCTCCGAAAATAACATCCAGTTCATGTTTGTTTTGGCCGTTACAGCTGGGTATGTTGCCTGTCCTTAAGTGTGATCTGTATAATCCTTAAGACTTCATTGGAATAAACTAAGTATTTCTTTGTTAGCAGTTGTTATTCATAGGTAGCTTCATGATTATGGATGGATGCTCATGTCTATTCCACTTCCCTGTGCTGAGAACTCATTTTTCTTAAACCTCTGAAGGACCCATATGTGCAGAAACAGATTCGTCTTTACCCAGTGGGTATGTCAGTCCTGTGGTGCTTATGAGATCATGTTTCCCTGTTGTCTCCAATTTCCACTGGCTATTAGTTCTGCATCATCTTCACAACCCCCTTAGCCCTGAAGGGAATAGATTGATTAAGATATTGCATTTAGGACTGAAGGTTCAACTGTCTCTCTTGGTCTGCATATTGCCTGGTTGTGGGTCTCTGCATTAGTTGCTATCACCTGAAGGTGATGCTTTTCTGATAATAGCTAAGTGAAAATAGCTAAGTGAAACACTTAAGTATGGATATATCAAAAGTTTATTTCTAAATTCTTTTATAGTATTCAGTTTTCCCTTTGTTCCCAACATATAGAATTTCAGGATCTTAGCCAAGCAAGAAGTGCCAGGTATGGCTTCCGTCTCATACCTACACATATTTGTACTCTACTAAAGCAAACTGAATTTTACCAAAGTCATTAATACACATTTAAGAAATGACAACATTTCTTAATGACAACTGGCCGGACAGAACAGCCATATGTAAAAATGTTAGCTTAGAACTCTACATCTCATTCTAGCAAAAAAAAAAAAAAATCACTTTCAAGTGGATCAAAGACATCAACAGAAGACCCAATACTTTGAAGCTGATAGAGAAGAAATTATGGAATACCCTTCGCCAGACTGTTAGTTTGTTCTACGACAAATGAATGTTATATTTAAACTCTATGCTAGTATTGGTGGTTTTCGTTTTTGTTCATTTGTTTTATTTGTTTTGACTATTTAAGATTAAGAAGTGGACATTTTCCACTTTCTACTACATTTGAACTAATTTTAATGTATGATTAGTTCCAACATATTACAACTCAACATATTACAAAATCACACATCTATACAATTATACATTTTCCTATCTACCTTCAACTGTTAATGTCCTTTCCAACATGATGAATTCCTTCTCTTTTGAAAGCCCATTAAGCCATGAAGTTAATCCTTCCTGGTAGAACACTGGATAGATATAAAATCTGAGACATATACATTTTCAGGAACATTATGTGACCTAATTTATGACACAGTAAAAGGAGAGGGTTCAGATCTGGTGAAAAGTGTAAAATATAAAATTAATTACTCATATCTACCTTGATTGTATTTCTCCTCTCCTCCTTCTCCTCCTCCTCCACTTCCTCCTCCTCCTCTTCCTCTTCTTCCTTCTGATTCTTCTTGTTGGTTCCTCTTGTTGTTTTTCCTTCTTGTTCTTTTTCTTGTTTGTGTTCTTCTTGCTTTTGTTTTTATTTTTGTTGTTGTTATTGTCATTGTTGTTGTTGTTGTTTGTTTCTTCTTGTTCTTCTTTTTGTTCTTCTTTTTGTTCTTCTTTTTGTCCGTCTCCATCTCTGTCTCCGTCTCCTTCTCCTCTTTCTTCTTCTCCTTCTCCCTTTCCTTCTCCTTCTTCTTCTTCTCCTTCTTCCTCTTCCCCTCCTCCTTCTCCCATTCTCCTCCTCTTCCTCCTTCTTCCTTCTTTCTTCTTGTTCTTGTTCTTCTTGTTCTTATTCTTGTTGTTGTTGATGTTGTTGTTGTTGTTGTTGTTTTTCTTCTTCTTCTTCTTCTTCTTCTTCTTCTTCTTCTTCTTCTTCTT